>JBBBDQ010030371.1:1067500-1175000 GCA_037127315.1 Ascarosepion bandense
CCTTCTCTACTCGAGGTCTCTCTACAACAACATCAAACATGAACACACATAAATCCGCTAAAAAAGCTAAACCAGGCAAATTAAAATCACCTAAACCCCTTAACATTTCCTTTACTAACATCCGCGGTATCCGAACCAATTTCAGTATCGTTGAATCTTTTCTCCATCAAAAGTCCTCTGACATCCTAGACGTATATGAGACTAATCTCAACTCCTCAATACCTTCTTCTGACTTCTCTATCCCTAGCTACCTTCCGCTCTTCACAAATGACTCTAATTTGCTTGGGCTCGGTGTTTACGTCAGTGAACGCATTCCTCTAGCCAGGATGATATCCCTTGAATCCCCACTTCGATCTTATATGTGTTTCCGTCTCTCCCTTCTAAGCTCAGTTAGCTACCTTTTCTTTGTCTACCGCTCCCCATCATCTCCTGACTGTTCCGTTCTTGACAGCATCTCTAACAATATCGACAAGGCCATTTCCTCCCACCCGTTTGCCCATATGGCTACTTTAACGCCCATCATGCCCGAGTGGCTGCATAACTCCGTCACAGATCTTGCTGGTGTACACACCATGAATTTTTCTATCACTCAGTCCCTTACGCAGGTGGTGGCGTTCCCCACGCGTTTCTGTAATAAATCTAACGGACACGATTCACTACTAGATCTGTGCTTTACCCCCACCCCTGACTCTTGCAATGTCGAGCAACTCTGCCCTCTTGGAAACTCTGACCATGCATTAATTTCCTTCAATATCTCCTTCCACCTCCACCCCATCCAAAAACCTCAGACCAGCAGAATATCTTACTGCTACCAAAGAGCCGATTGGGACTCGTTCCGCGACTTCCTGAGTGACGTCCCTTGGAATAAAGTATTTAGCCTTCCTGTTGAAGACTGCGCGGCTGAGGTCTCTTCTTGAGTTAAGCCTGGCATCGATGCTCTCATCCCTGCCAGAAAGTTGAGACTTAAATCCCACTCATCCCCCTGGTTCTTCCCTACCTGCTCAACTGCCACCGAAATCACTTCTTTCGGCTTTACCGGAGTCACGTGTCAGATCATAACCGTCGCCTTTTTGCCTTGGCTCGCAATGAATGCAAAAAGGTACTTAATGCTGATGTTTTCTGATAACCTATCAGAAGCTAATGTTTGCAGCCAGAATGAAGCAGCGCATAGCATCCCGTAAGTTCGGCTCCAAAGACCACTGGAGGCTCTGTAAAAACGTGTTGAACAACAGTAAGCCCCCAATCCCACCTCTAATCAACAAATTTGAAGTCCTCACCTTTTCAACAGACAAGGCTGAGTGCTTCGCTCGCAGATTCTCCACTAACTCGACACTGGACTCGTCTGTACCCGACTTCCCTCTCCGAACCCAGGCCCAACTGACTGACATACTAATTACTCCCTCTGTGGTCTCCAAAATAATTTCTAAGCTTGAATTCCATAAGGCGAGCGGTGGCGACGGAATACCCATCATTGTCCTAAAGAAATGTGCTCCTGAACTGCCCTCTGTTTTGTCTAAACTCTATAAATTCTGCCTTTATGCTTCCTGCCTTCCTACCTGCTGGAAATCCTTCTCCGTGGTTCCTATATATAAAAATATTGGAGAACTCTCTGACTCCGCTAATTATCGCCATATTAGCCTCCTACAAATTGTTGGCAGTGTTCGAAGCCATCATCAACGCCGAGGTGGTACAACTTCTCACAGCCCATAGACTCTTCTCTGACAAACAGTATGGCTTCCACTTCACCAGGTATACTGCTGATATGCTCACGACCATCACTGTGTATATACACCAGGCCCTCGGGGCTCTATTCTAGGTCCTACGCTTTTCCTTATCAATATTTTCGATCTCCCTGATGTAATAAGATACCAAGTGGGCATATATGCTGACTACACTACGGTTTACTCTCGTCTCGATCAAAAATCTACCGAGTCTGAAAAAGCAAACCTCGCTGCCGTGCTTGAAAAAGACCTCTAATCCGTGTTGGACTGGGGTAAGAAATGGTTCGTAAATTTTAATGCTTCCAAAATGAAGCCGCTATCAATTAACCACCACAGACAATCGTTCCTCACGCCCATTAACATGGATCAGGCTTCTCTCCCTGAAAACGAAACACTGCGCCTGCTCGAGTTAATTCTCACACCAGACCTCAATTGGAATAACTATATAGAATCCATAGCTAAATCCGTTGGTAAAAAAGTCGGTTCTCTGTGTAGAGCCAGGAAGTTTTTTTCCGTTCCAAACAATCCTACACATATACAAATCTACCATCCGCCCGTGCATTAAATATTGCTGCCATATCTGATCCGGTGCTTCTGCTATCCACCTAGGGGTCCTTGACAAAATCCATCGAAGAATCTGTAATGTGATCGATTCCAAATTGGCAGCTAGGATACAGTCACCTTCTCACAGACGCAGTGTGGCTTCTCTGTCTCTTCTACAAATACTTTCACGGCTTCTGCTCCGATGAACTTAGCTCACTGGTACCCCCTATGTACGAATTTCCTCAAGCCACAAGATTAGCAACTAGGCCCCACCGTTTTACTGTGAAACCAATAAATTGTAAACGCAAATTCTACTCCATCAGCTTCTTTTCTCGCACTTCCCACCTGTGGAATTCTCTTCCGCATACTTGCTTTACTGACAGTTACAATCTCCAAGAATTTAAATGTAAAGTCAATAGTCATCTCCTGTCTCACTAACTTACATCCTCTCTCTCATGCTTTTCTTCATCCCCTGACTCTCATCAGTAACCTCTTCCCTCGCCTTCTCTCTTCCTGGCACCCTCTGCAACCTATCACTCCTCATAACATTTTTCTTATGTAACACCCTGCACAACAGTGGCAGTAAAATGCCTTGCTTGGGGCGACACGATTATAAAAAAAAATATATGTTAGATTTGCTGACCGAACGAAATTCAGGAGGATGGCGAGGTACAGGGTGTAAACGATAAATTGGCAGTAATTTCAATCCGCAATTTAGGTTTTTTAAAGCGGCATGATCGATCTGAAATGTTAGTTGCTGTACTCTTTAGAGTCTGAAGTCCAGATTAGCCACCTAAAAATACTAACAAAATGAGTGCCAGTGTAGAATTTAACCATAGAATGGTTATTGCTGAATTGTTCCGCGCCGGGCATAAGACGTCTGACATTATCAGAGACACTGGCTATGCTCCTAGGACTGTTTATCGTATTGTAGCAAACTTAAGGGAAGGTAAAGACATGCAAAGGAAGGTTCACAGCCCGAGAAGTGATAAAATCCCCACCAAAAGGTTTGAAATAATCCATTGCAGCAAATCCATCACAGTCAATGGTTGACTAGGCGAAAAAGCGGAATGTAGCCAAAATGACCATTTCTAATGCAGTACGGAAAGATCTTGGGATGAAGTCATATTGCAGACGATGTCGTAACATTCTTACCGCGAAATCTAAGACCATTCGTAAAGAGAGAAGCCACTTGCTACTCAATCACCCGAAACACCATGGTGGTACCGTTCGCATTTTTGTGGAGAGAAAAAGTTCGTGGTAGACGAAGTCGCCAACTGCAGAAACTCAAGAGTTATCGCCATTGACCCTTCTTGTGTTCCTCCAGTCATGCAGAGTAAACACCCTGTCTCTGTCATGGTGTTTGGAGCTATTGCCAGCGATGGGAAAGTCATGCCCCGTCACTTCATTGAAGTTGGCCTGAAGATCAATATGGCGAAATATCTGAAGATTCTGGAGGAAGTTCTCTTACCCTGGATTAAGAAGAACGATGATCCCAACAAAATGATATTCATCCTGGACTCTGCACCTGCTCATGGGTCAAAAACAGTGCAGACCTTCTTGAAGAGAGAGTTGCCGTTTTTTGTGCCCTCAAATATCTGGCCCTCTAGTTCGCCAGATTTGAACCCCTGCGACTATTGGTTATGGGGCGATGTCGAGAAAGTCTCTAATGCTCGCCCCCATAACAGTGTGGCCTCACTGAAGATCCCCTTAAGGCGAGCATTCCGCGATATCAAGAAAGAGTTAGCTGTCAAGGCCTGTCGTGCTTTTAGGGCTCGCATTCAGCAAGTTATGGACGCAGAAGGTGGACGAATAGAATAAAATGTTTGTATTTAATAAAACAGTTAAATAAACATACGCAAATCTTAAATGTCTTTAAATGTCCCTTCTTTATCAAGGTTTAAAGTCTTAGATCCCAAACTGCCAATTTATCGTTTACACCCTGTAGATACTTATAATTTAAAAAAGATAAAAATGAATGACGGTCTTTGCTTGGCTTTGTCGAAACTTTTTAATTTTTTTTCAAACTAAAAACGGGTTCTGTCTATTGTTGAGATAAAAAATAATTTACGTTCAAATTTACCTCAGTAATAAAAAGAGAAAGACCGAAAATGAAATTAAAATATAAGCAAATAAATACGTAAAGCAAAAATAAACAACTGTTACAGGAAAAATTAAAATTTAGATAAATATAAAATAGAGTAGAAATAAAAAAAGAAATAAGGTCAAGCTGACATCAAAACTTAAGTAATACTTCTGATATAAATAAATCACTGATTGATCAAATAACAGATATTTATTTATAATATATACAAAAAACTTTTGTATATATATATTATTAAGTAAATCATCGAGCTTTATATTCGACCTCAACAGAATGCAGAAAGCACTGGACAGCCGTTTCGGGCTATATTTGGGACTACTTCAGCAGTGCGCTTCCATTACCAGGAATCGAACCCAGACAACTTTGGTTATTAAGCTGATGTTATACCAACTGTACCACGGGCCCTGGTGTCGCAGTGGTCACGAATTAAGCTTGATAAAGTGCGCCGCTCCTCACGAATTCCGTGGTGGAACTCATCCAAGCTCCTTTGCTCATAGGATAGTGCCTCCCCAAGCCACGACTTCTCCAACCAAATCGCTAAATCCATAGCGTGTTTCGTGGTTGAAGCACAGTGATATAGTTACAGTGCTTTCTGCATTCTGTTGAGGTCGAATATGAAGCTCGATGATTTACTTAATAATTGTTCAAATGCTCCTACTAATTCTTGAAATATATATGTTTATAAAGGGTGTTTTTTTATATCTAAACTTGCCATAGACCAGTCAGTCATATTAATATTTCTAATTTTAGGGAGTAAGTCGCTTGAGTGTCTGATATGTGTAGTACTAAAATTGCCTAGAAATGGTATAAGTATTTTAGTGGTAGTTTTAGCTAATTTATGAGGAACGCTGTTTATACCAGATACAATAAACCTCGTGGTAATGTTTAGTTTATGAGTGTTGGGTAGGCCATATAATGTACTGTCGCTCGGATTTTTAAATCATTCGTCCTTATTAAATCTCTGAAGAAGCTTGTTATAAGTGAAACGTTAAATTAAAGTCACTTCTTTTCCTATTTGTTCTTTATTTATTCTATTCCTATATATACATATATAATGTCAAATTATAATGCTAAGGGCAGGGATAACTTAACTAAGATGATTTAGAATAATTATAATGATGACGTGCAAAATATCGTGATTATTTCTCCATTTTGTCGTATGTTTTCAATTGGAATTTTCGACATCCTGGTTTTTCAGACATTCAATTTCCTTGTTACATTTATAGATAGATAGATAGATAGATAGATAGATAGATAGATAGATTATGAAGAGACTTAGATATATATATATATATATATATATATATATATATATAGAGAGAGAGAGAGAGAGAGAGAAGCACTTGGAAAAGGTCGGTGAGCACAACGATCAAAACAGGATCACAACAACAAAGATAATGACTATAGTTTACTTGCAAATATATTCTATACTGAATCCATTGTTGCTAAGAATATTGGTTCATTGCGTCATGCGAGACCGTTATTCTCCCCACAATCTATCCATAGATCTACCATTCGTCTATGCTTAGAATATTGCTGCCTTATATGGATCGGTGACCCTGCTATTTACCTTGAACACCTTGATTAAATCTAAAGAAGAATCACCAATATTATTTATCTTGATCTGGCCGCACGATTTCAGTCAATTACCTACCGTCGAAAGATTTACCTCCCTTTGTCTTTTCTATAAATACTTTCATGGTAAGTTTGAATGAGCTCTTCTCTATGGCACCAATACTTTCTGAATTTAATACTAGAATGGCGTAAAGATCTCATCAATTTTCAGTTGAGCCGGCTAAATGTAGCCGTAAGTTCTATGCTGCCATTTTCTTCTCTCGCTTGTGGAACTCTCTTCCGGCTTGATGCTTTCCAGACAACTTTAGTCTGCAAAAATTTAATCACTATCTACTTCCTTCTTCCCGCTCATTATAAATGTTTCTGTTCTTATATTCCTCACCTCAAAAGTTTTTTTTATAAATATCAAGCTTATTTTTGTCGGTACTCATGTTTTATTAAACATACCTATTTATTTAAAAGTAGTGAAATGAATGCCTACTGGCCGAGATCTTCAAATTTCCTATTAAAAATAGACACAGTTGTTTTTAGAAAGACTTTCGTAGACGTTGTCGGTGTTCGTAAATTGACGGGAATATCTAATGCATCATGTGTCTTCAAAAATTGAGGTTTAAATTAATGAGAAATATATACGTGTGTGTGTCTGTGAGCGCATCTGTAGAGTCCAATCAAGAGACCATTCCTTGAATCCCAGGAACTGTTTATTTTATTTATTTATTTATTCATTGCATAACCATTCATATAGGATAAAATCTAAATCTATCTAAACTTATTTATAAATGGAACTTTGTCTCTGTGTGTGTGTGTGTGTGTCTGTGTGTGTATCCGTTACCTATAGACTCTGAAACGGCTGAACCAATTTTCTTAAAAAATTACACAGTTGTACTATAAGTGTCTGCGAGTGTTCTCAGCTAGGTTTTGTGTCGAGATACCCCCGATAAATATCGAAAATCGATAATCGAAAAAATCGGGTTACAGAAGGAGTGGTCCGATTTTAATCAAATTTGATACACTCAAAGACAAAGAGATAAACGATATTCAGAAGTTTCAAGGTTGCAGTTCTTACAGTAGTGCAGAAAATCAATAATATATATATATATATATATATATATATATAAAGCAAGATGTTTGTGTGTGTGTCTGTTTATCTGCCTGTATGTCTGTATTTTTTCAGCCCTTTTATTTTAGTTTTAGGGTTTGTCTCTAAGTAGGTATAATTGTAGTTCTTAGCCTCAGCTATGATACCATTTACTCAAAGGAATTATTTAGTTTACGACGAAAAACTTATTTGATATCGATACCGGTAAATCAAAATTTGACTTACATCCATTCATTTTTCTTTCAGTCTACGGCTTCGCTTTAACTGGAAACAACTATTGCATTTTAGTCTTTCGTACCAACGTCCAAAGTGTCTGAGCTCCAGGACCATGGATTAGTTTTAAAGCTTTCATTACACCCGAGCAACGCCGGGCTATACTGCTAGTAAATATATATGAATAGCATATGTAGAAGCTAAAAAAAAAAACGTAATTTCTTAACTCAATACTACAGACATCAGGTCTCTGTTCTGGTCACAGCTTTGACAAAACATTGAGGAGATGCCCCCGGCTTAACGAATTCCAGATGCCAAGTTAAGAACTCTGTCTTTTTCAGAATTCTTTCATGGATGACAGAAAAACACCGGCAGATGCTCGCACTCCTTCCAACTAAACGAGCGTATTTTAGAATTGTAAATCGTTTGTCACATGCAGCTAATCCAACCTTTCAAAGTAAAGGTGTCCCCATTCGGCACTCCTTTCGTTTCGATCCCGTTTCGATTAGTCTCGTTTCTGTTTCTCGATTAGTCATCAGCTAAATCTGTTAAAAGCAGGCAACCTGGCCTAGGGTAATAGTTTAATTAGCTAGTCTGTTTGACCATTTCCTACTTGTTCTTTATTTATTCTATTCATAAGAAGAAGTAAATTACTGAAAAATAATTGAAACTCACCTGAAGCGAGCTGAATGTGTAATGCTCCTCATGGCAATAACATTTTCCACCGAGTTTCTCTACGGCATATGATTTCATTGAATTTATTGTGCTCCTCTCGAATTTATATTTAAACTCGAGTAATCAGGAGAGAATGTGCACTTTATTTATTCTATTCACACACACACACACACACACACACACACACACACACACACACACATATATATATATATATATATATATATATATGAACTGTTATACAGCGAAACAGATCTGTCTGAGGATGACTACTTACCCTCATGCACCTTGATGGAGGAATAGTAGACATTGAAAAAAAAACAGTAGCTACCCACTCATCTACGCATCGTTCATTCAGTAATGAATTTGAATACTCCCGGCTACTGGCGTGTGTTTACATTGTATATAACACGCTAAAGTCCGCCTTCATTCGAGCGGCCATGGATCAGAGTTAGAATCACCGACTGATGTCAATTCGGTCGGCTTTCAATCCTGGCTAAAAGCAATCGGATGTCTAACCGTACTTATGAGCTGTGATACAGCGGATGGCTATATATATATATTGCTTTAGGCTATCTAACATTATCCATTATAATATATATATATATATATATATATATATATATATATAACCTAAAGAGCCAACGAACCTACCAAGGTTTCACCTAACGGATCTTCAGGGAAGGTTGGCCCCTTTGTTTGCTCTACTTGCGTATTGAGCGCTTTTTTGTTTTAGGTTACTCGTCTCGGGTTTTTTCTTTGGGCTACGTACTTTGACTGATGGCCAAGTGCTTCGCTCGTTCTTTTTTATATGACCATTTTTTCCTTCCGCATTTATACTCGGAGGGTTTTTCGAAACGAGTATAGCGATAAGTTTATATATATATATGTATATATATATATATATATATATATATATATATATATCGGTTAGAAGTAGTCGGAGGATTTGAATAATCATTAAGTAATTCATCGAGCTTTTTATTCGACCTCAACAGAACTCAGAAAGCACTGGTCGGCCGTTTCGTTCTGTATTTAAGACTCTTCAGCAGTGTGCATCCACTACCAGGAATCGAACCCAGACAGTTTTGGTTTTTAAGCTGATGTTCTGCCAACTGCACCACGGGCCCTGGGTTCGATTCCTGGTAGTGGATGCGCAATGCTGAATAATCCCAAATATAGGACGAAACGGCCGTCTAGTGCTTTCTGCATTCTGTTGAGGTCGAATAAAAAGTTCGATGAAGTACTTAATATATATATATATTAACTATAGTAATTACAATACCAATAGTAACAGAACTAACTCTGCCAAAACTAGTACTAATTAAGCAATAATTTAAATAGTCTTGAACAAGCCACCGAGGACGAACTCGGAGGGAAAAGAAGGGGACGTATAAAAAAGAAACAAACGAAGGACATGAACAAAAAGTCAAGTACCCGTAAGAAAGAAAAAAACCCAAGACGAAAGCCCTAACACTAAAGCGCTCAATGCGAAGGTACAGCAACAAAGACAGAAAATCTAAGTAAGAGCCAACAAACCTCCCTAGGTTTCACCCTACGTCTCGTCAAGGTAAATTGGCTCTTGCTTAGATTTTCTGTATATATATATATAAGATTGCGTTAGGCCTATTTCTGAAATAACTGCCTGCAATGCAAACTGGCTGAGAGAATATAAGCATCGGACCGCAGTGGTTAATATTAGTGTTCAATCTTCATGTTTTTCCCCACATGAAATAAGTGTTGAAAAGTTAAATAAACAACCAACTGCTCGAGCCGCCCATATTATAATAGACTTTATGGTAAAACTCGCGAAACGAGGTGTAAAAATTTTATTGATATTACGACATTCTTTTTTCTTTCCTTTTTTTTTGTCTCTGTCCTGTACAATCATCACGTGGATGGTTTTATGTGATGGTTTAAGTACGCATGCGTATTAAAGCTTTCTACGATTTTATTTCTGGCTTTTTTTTTCTTACCAAATATTGATTAAATGCGGTGGATGAAGTAGAGGAATAATGTTTTTAATCAGGAGAAGCAGGCAAAATATAAATAAAAATGAAAAAGAAATTTTAAAAAATGCCTTATGTTGAACAGACAAAGCTAAATGTGTTGATCAGAAAGATTTATGAAAGCTATTGGAAAAAGAGACGATAAATGTGTTTAGAGATCAAATACAGAAGCATATTAAGCGCCATGATTTGAAACGCTAATACAAACATAAATTATTTTATAGAATAGAAGTAATTTATATGTTGAATACTTTTGCTACATCTTTCTAAGAAAGGACTAGAAAAATTATTAAATATACAAATCCATCATCTTTCTTATCATATATATATATATATATATATATATATATATATATATATATATATATTCTCTATTATAATAAACACTGTTGTGTATTTATTTACACACACACACACATATATATATATATATATATATATATTCCTCCTGTCACACCCATGAAGAAAGAGACAATAGCTAGGCAGGGTCGGCTCTGTTCATTCACTTTACTACCAGTTATGAAAGCTCTTGCCGCGTGTGTGCTCTTTAACAGTACCTTATTATTTTCTCATTTTTAATGATTATGTTGGCGAGTAGAGAAGAATATATATTTATATATATCCTCTCTATTATTATAAACACTGGCGTGTATTTATTTGTGCATACACACACACATATGTATATATATATATATATATATATATATATATATATATATATATGTATATATATATATATATATATATATATATATATATATATATAAGAAAAATTAAGGCAGACACGTTATTTCATGGTAAATCGGAGGTATGGGCTTATTTCAGGCGAAACATCATCAGCTTCCGTCTTTATTTTACAAAGGAGTTTTTGCTCTATATGTATTTATGGACATACATATTTAGAGGTCACTTAGAGAGTTATCCTACCACTGTATGTACAGGATACTCCTTTGGATTCTTCTATACCAAAACTGCATGCTGGCATGCTGATATATATATATATATATATATATATATATATATATATATATATATATATCGAATCGCGAAATGAAGGTAGTATTGAACGGGAATGCCTCTAGATACTATCATACGAACGCGGGTGTCCTCCAAGGCTATATTCTAGGTCCAACCCCTTTTTCTGATCTTCATCAACGATCTCCCTGATGAAAACAGATCCCAAGTAGATTTCTACGCTGACGATACCATCATTTATTCCCGCTTCTATAAGAAATCTGCTGAGGCTGACAAAGCAAACCTCGCTGCTGATCTTGAAAAGAACCTCGAATCTGTGGTGGACTTGGCTAAGTAATGGCTCGTAAATTTTAATGCTTCCAAAACGAAGCTTTAACCACTATAAACAATCGCTCCAACCCGACCATCAGCATGGATCAGATTAGTCTCTCTGAAAGCAAAACACTGCTCTTCCTCGCCATAACGCTCTCAGCCGACCTCAAGTGAAATGGTTACATTGAATCCATAGCTAAATCTGCTGCTAGGAAGGTCGGTTCACTGAATATTGGTCTCACATCTGGTCGGGTGCCGCTGCTATTCATCTTGAGGTCCTTGACAAAATCCAACAGAAAATCTGCAATATAATAGATCCCGACCTGGTAGCTGAAATCCAGTCACTTTCTCACCGACGTAATGTGGCTACCCTCTGTCTTTTCTACAAATACTTTCACGTCTTCTTCTCGCATGAGCTTAGCTCTGCATGCCCGCTCTGCATGAATTTACTCGAGTTACTAGACTAGCCACAAGCTTCAACCCTTTTACAGTGAAACCAATCAAATTTAACCGCAATTTCTACTCTTTAATTTAAATGCAATGTCAATTCCCATCTTTTATCTCATTTACTCGCATCCTTTCTCTGACAATCCTTGTATCATGTTTTTTTCTCTTTCCATTATACTCTCATGCAACTCTCTTTACACCAGTGTTCTCCTCCTTCTCTTATCCATTCTTAGACACCCTTGTAACTTGTTCCTCTTTCTCATCACTAACCTCTTATGTAAACCCCTGCGAAACCAGTGGCAGTATTACATTCCTTGGTGTAAAATGATTATTAAAAAAAATTCATACCGACTTTGAAGTTTCGTGAAAACACCGTCATGAAACTCTCACTCGTCAAAGATGATTGTTGTAAAGTCACAGACTTTTCTTGCTTATATAGAATATGGTGTGATATTGTGGAAGTAGTCTTGTTTCTGATTGGTCAACAAAACCGAGGTCGAACAAAATGGCCCATCCAAATAAAACGAGCACCCATTCCCGCATACACTAAAAACTAAAACTAAAAATAAATGGAACAAAATGTTTTTAATGAAACTCAACCAATCATAAACAAGAATAAAAAGAATAGCTAAACAATAAAAAACAAGACTGATCCGACAATATCACATCATATTCTATTTTCACATGTAAAAACAGTAACTTGACGACAAACAACCCTGACAAGTGAAAGCATATTAACTGTGTCCTCACGAATGTTTGGATTCGGCATGAATCTGTTCTATTAAAGTGGTAAACTCTTTGCACACACACACACACACACACACACACATACATACATATATATATATATATATATATATATATATATATATATATATATATATATACTAGCAGTATAACCCGGCGTTGTTCGGATGTAATGATAGCTTTAAAGCTAATCCATGGTGCGGGAGCTCAGACTAAAAAGCAATGTTTGTTTCCAGATAAAGCGAAACCGTAGACTGAAAGAAAAATGAATGGATGTAAGTCAAATTTTGATATCCTGGTATCGATATCAAATAAGTTTTTCGTCGTAAACTGAATTTTGAAGGCTAAATAAGTCCTCTGAGTAAATGGTATCATGACTGAGACTAATAACTACAATTATACCTACTTAGAGCAAAACCAGCAACAAAAACTTAAATAAAAGGGCTGAAAAAAATAGACATATAGGCAGATAAACAGACACACACACACAAACACCTTGCCTTTTATACATATATTATCAATTTTCTGCACTATTTTAAGAACTGCAACCTTGAAACTTCTGAATATCGTTTCTTATGTCTTTGTCTATGAGTGTATCAAATTATTTGTCATAAAACAAGTTTTTTTTAAATACTGTAGAATTGCTTTTCTTATTGGTTGCCGGGTTATGTAATTTAAAAAAATGTGTATTTGGGTAACAATCTCTCTTTTACATCGGTAAACATTATTTTTAATCTTCTTTTGCATGTTTTCCATATATATATATATATATATATATATATATATATATATATATATATATATACATTTACAATTTTTAGTGTTTAAACATATTTAAGTAGACACTCCTTATACTTATTATACGATGTATTTATTTTCGTCTACTGGACTGAATATTCGAGAATTCGTATTAAAAAAATGATGCACGGCCTGACTGGATTCGAAACTGCGCCCACCGTGGCAGTAGAAACCGTCTTTTGATCTTCTTCTTCTTCTTTTTCTTCTTCTTCTTCTTCTTCTTCTATGTTCCCTGTCCCTTCAGGACGTAGGCGATCATGGCCCTGCACGTCTCCCTATCCCTCGTGGCCCTTAGCATGTTTGTTCCTGTTATTCTTTAGTAACACCAGTTCCGTCATCCACCCGACCAGGCCCTGCAAATATGTTATCCGCTGCCTTCCTCTGTCTCTCTTTCCCTCTACCTGGCCAGTCAGTATCAGGTTCTCCAAGCTCTCTTTCCTCATTGCGTGTCCCAGGAACTTCAGTTGTCCCTTCCTGATGCTCGGTATTAATTTTCTTTTGATCTTACGTGACGTAAATAGAGGGTATTATCCATCGCGCAAAGCCCAGTAGTGCGTTATAAGCGAAAATGTCCCTCAGTTTTCTCCAAGTTTTCTTTTTCTTTCATTTTTTTGTATGGCATATCAACCTCGGCTGGTCATTTATTGCCAGCTAAATTTTTATTTATTTATTGCTGGTATTACCTTTTTCTTTCAACAATTTATTGTTGTTTTTATATAAGTTTTGTGTCTAGTAATATTTTTTCTTTTCGAGTATCAAAATTCATTTGTTTTTCAGGGCCGGGTCCCCAAGTCCTACCATGTTATTTAACCCACAAGTGGAGGGAAGGGACGGATTAATACCTTTCCCAAGGATACCAGTGCTTAAGTGAATGCAGGGTATTCAACTGGAATTCGCCGATTTCTATTTCCGAGCCGATATCCACTGCACCACAACGCATATCCGTCACTAAACGCTTACTGCACCTGGTATTCCCAAAGGGTCACCAATCTAAGTACTGACAGATAAACAGACACACACACACAAACATCTTACCTTTTATATATATATATATATATATATATATATATATTATCGATTTTATGCACTATTGTAAGAATTGCAACCTTGAAACTTCTGAATGTCGTTTCTTATGTCTTTGTCTATGATGGTATCAAATTTTATTAAAATCGGCCCACTCCTTCTATAATCCGATTTTTTCGATTATCGACATTTATCGGGGGTACCTCGACACAAAACCCAGCTTAGAACACTCGCAGACGCTTATAGTACAACTGTGTAAATTTTCAAGAAAATCGGTTCAGCCGTTTTGGAGGCTCTAGGTAAAGGACACACACACACACACACACACACACACACACAGGCGCACACACGCACAGACAAAGTTCCATTTATAAATTTATCAATAAGTTTATATATATATATATATATATATATATATATATATATATATATATATATATATAGTGTATCGAGGCAGCAGATAATTTTCTAAACATATACTGTCAAATATAAAACAAATAAATTCAAAACAATTGACCTCATAATCTCTAATAACCCGACAAGCACTTAACTAAATCCTCTACAGAAAATCAATGTAGTGTATCAATTTACATGCCGTTCAGAGATTGTATAATAATAATAAACCCATTACATATTTTGGTTTTACTACAACCACACTCTCCCGTAGACTTACCTGTCACCTTTGTGATCAGAGTACAATTAAACAACATTTCTTAGAAAAACATAGTCATGTAGGTAATATAAGACATATTTTAATCAACAATACAATAATCCTTACTCATACACACAGTAAAAAAAAACATCAGATATTAAAGGCCATCTACATTAAATCCAAACAACCCACACTTAATAAAATCACGTTTAAATCTGGTCATAACACATTACATTGCATTTAAATATATGGTTCTGTTATCATTTCCAGCTTTCACGCGTTGTGACGTCACAGAACAGCATTACTAATTTACGAATTGCATTTACTATTTTTGGTAACTGTCATTGTTGCTTAGCAAAATTTTATGTCAACACAAGATAAAATCGTCGCTAATGTTTTTTATGTTAATGTTCTTGTAACTGTCTGAAGATGGTTCATGTGAGCCGAAAGCTTAGAACCAACTTGATAAAAAATTATTCAAATGTTGGTGAATTTTTGTCTTTATTTTCTGTTACGTCGGGTAACAGAATTATGTGAAATAATGCAAAACAACGTAATAGTATAAAAGTAGGTGTATTGACAGGAAAGAGAAGTATTTACAAGAGGTGAGGATTAGTAGAATACAGAACTACGCAATTAGTATACAGTATCGTTGTAGAGACGTGATCGAATGACTACTAGAACACTTCAGGTGCAATACCGGAAATACCCGACTGACTCCCTCACTCGACTTCCTTACTCGACTTCCTTCCTCGAGGTATAATCACTACTATTTTATATAGTGATTTGAAGAGTCCATTTCGCTCCAAAATTTTCACCTGAAATTAAAGCCAAAATACGGCTCATGATTAAACATAATAGACATTCATTGTTTCTTATATTTAACAGTATATGTTTAGAAAAAAATATATATATAGATAAATGTATGTATGAAGAATAGATATAAATAGATAAATGCATATACGAAGAACACATTTATATGTGTGCACGCATGCATGTGAGAGTGCGAGTGCATTTATGAGTATATATACGTATGGATGTGAGGATGTATGGGAGTATGAAAATATATGTCTAATTTGGGAGTATGTGTTAGAATTATTATCATACTTACATATATATAACACTATACGTGCAGAAATCCCGTCTTTATAAAATATATGTGAGTATGCGAACACAAGATTCGTATGTAGACATGAATAAGTGTGGGTCTGTAAGTATGTATAAGCATAAACACAAACACATGTGTATGTATATGTGGGGATGTTTTCGCATATGTGTATATGGATATAAATTAGTGTACGTGGGTGGATTAATTTGTAGGGTTACAGATACATAAGTATCCATGGAATTAGAAGTAGGCGTTTAAAGATTTAGTGGTCAGCATCTCATCTTCGCAGCTGGTCTGAATACCCCCAACTGATATGACGCCAATGCCTCTGTCCTGACTCTTTTCCATTTTCTTTTTTTTCTTTTTTTTTCTTTTTTTCTTTCTGTTTCTTTCTCTTCAGTTAAAGGAAATGCTTATTCCGGCAAAATTTCTTGTACCAAACGGAAAGAATATTGTGTGGTCTGATGAAATGAGTGCGAGTGCATTTATGAGTATATATACGTATGGATGTGAGGATGTATGGGAGTATGAAAATATTTGTATTTTTGTACATGACGCCATTAATAGTTTCTATCAGGCTATTCATGGAAAGGTGATGAACAGTTATAGACCCGATAAGTTTCTCTGATCCTGACAAAATATCAGAATGTGCTAGCATTCTCTAATATCTCTTTCTGTCTGTCTGTTTCTCTCTTTCTCACCATATATATATATATATATATATATATATATATATATATAAATATAAAGATCCGGTTATGTGAAACCTAGGTAGGTTTGTTGAGTCACCTATATTAAATTAGATTAGTAGATTTTACCAAGTCAAGACTTGTTGGGTTACTTCATATAGAATGTTGTATGGCGCACCAAGTGAGGATCGAACTCACTACGCAATAATCAAGCAGAATCAACTAAGTCGCCTGATACCAATAAAAACAACATTACTTGCCCTCTCTGCTAACTTTTTTTCACTTTTGTTGTCTCTCGTTGCGTCCGCATAGTTTTGAATTCAAACTAGTCGCTCCTCAAAGGAATGTCCCTAAAGTCTGGACACATAAACAAAACCTTTTACGTGAACTTGATGCAATAATTTCATATTGTCGTCAATCTTTGCTCATTAACTATTTATACGTTCCATCAAGTGAGTTGGATCCTGGGTTTGAGGATAAACTGCATCCGGCAGCAAGGTCTCTAATTAGGAAGCGGTGAGAAATATGGAACCACCTCTTAAATGATATTGTTCTCAGATCCACCCTATGGGAAAACAGTTAACCCCCAAACTGGGATTAAAACACTATGAAAGGATAAAAATAAACTTTTATTGGGAAAATTCCAGGAAAACATTTTTGAGGGGAAAAATATTACTAGCAATACATTTTTGAAAGTAAAAGTTAATATTAGCAATATATCTAACTCTTAACAAAGCCCACTTTACAAAGTTACCTCAATGAAACTTGATCTACAAACTTATTTCTACAAAGAATATCTATATATATAAAAGGCAATCTGTGAGTCAGTGTGTGACGGTTCCTTATGCATGCCTACATTTTTTAAGCTACGCCATTCAAACTTTCTAGGGACACATATCTACAGGGAAACCAGGTCGACGCATACATTTTGAGTTTAAGTTCAGCAATTTTCCCTTTTGTACTTTTTGGCCAATGGACACGATTGTTTACATTTGCTCCGTAAAACATCTAAGATCTAAGATGGTTGCTGAATTACGTCAGAGAAATCAAATCACACGTGTCAAACTCGGCTAAAATATTTTTTATAAAAAAAAAATGAGCCTTTATATTTAATTTTTATTCCGACGTCACAGAAATCAAATCACACGTGTCAAACGCGACTAAAATATATTTTTATTAAAAAAAGCAAAAAAAAAAAAAAGACCTTATATTTAATTTTTATTCGGTCATTTTAAAAATTAATTTGGTCAACAAAAAAAATGTGACTATTTTTCCCCGTAATTTTAAAACAAAAGAAATATTTTTTTATAAAAAAGTGTTTTTTCAAACAAAAACAAAATATGTAAAATAAAAAGTGGCATCTTCTCTTACTACTAAAATCTTCTGAGTTGCACGGGCAACGCCGGGTTACGATGCTAGTATATTCTATTTATATAAATCTGTAAAAATCTTGTCCTCAATGACTTTGATATGACGTAAAACAAACCAAGCCAGTCCGTCCAAGTTTGTTGCCTATGCGATTTTAATTGAGTAGGCTTTCTTCTTTGGTATACTCTAGAAAAAGAAGTCAATTTTTTTCTTCTTTCGACGAAACCACGTTTAATCTGTGAAAATAATAAACCGAAGTCAACAAAACAAACACCCATTAACGCATACACTGAAAACTAAAACTAAAAATATATTAAACAAGAAAAAAATAAAAAATTAAAGAAAATCAACCAATCATAAACAAGAAGGAAAAGAATAACTGAACAATCAAAAACAAGACTAATCCGACAATATCACATCATATTCTATTTTAACAAGAAAAAACCTAACTTAACGACAAACATTCCTGACGAGTGAAAGAATATTAACGGTGTTCTCACGAAACTTCGGAGACGGCATCATGAATCTGCTCTATTAAAGAGACAAACTCTTTGTACCTATATATATATACGGTCTCACACCCTGATTGGGTAGTCTGGAAGAATGGTAGATTTGAAAAACAGTAGCTACTCTAGCACCTACGAATCGTTCATTCAGCAATCAATTAGAATACTCTCAGCTATTGGGCGTGTATGATAATAATATACACGCTAAAAAGTCTGCCTCCTTGTACCGAGCGCCCATATCTCAGAGGTAGAATCGCCGAGTGACGCCAATTCGTTCGGGTTTCAATCCTGGGTAAAAAGCAATCGGATATCTAACCGTACTGATGAACTGTAAATGCTTAGGCGTGCGCACTTTTACTACATGTTTTTAAGTACGTGTATAATCACGAATCATGTGACACAGACCAACACACACACACACACACATACACACAGACCAAAACACACACACACACACACACACACACACATTATAAAAGGTTACTTACCTCCCGTAGCAACAAAGAGAACAATCGATCATAAAAAAATTGACACTAATAGCTTTTTGTACATGACGACATTAATAGTTTCTATCAGGCTATTCATGGAAAGGTGATGAACAGTTATAGACCCGATAAGTTTCTCTGATTCTGACAAAATATCAGAATGTGCTAGCATTCACTAATATCTCTTTCTGTCTGTCTGTTTCTCTCTTTCTCCCCATATATATATTTAAAGATCCGGTTATGTGAAACCTAGGTAGGTTTGTTGGCTCTTTAGCTTATCTATTTTGTCTGCTCTGCTTATGTATTGAGACCTTTTTTGTTATAGATTACTCTTCTCATTTTTTCTTTTCTTTGGGCTACGTACTTTGACTGATGTTCACGTGCTTAGCTCTTTCTTTTTTTACATCCATTTTTTTCTTTCGCGTATATACTCGGAGGGTTTTTCGAAACGAGTACAGTGATAAGTTTACATATATATATATATATATATATATATATATATATATATAAATCTGTTCACTTACCTAATGAATGTCTATCATTTATTTTTATTGTTATTATCTTCGCATGAAGCATTTTATTTACAAAGACAACTTCATAAATTCAATGGCCAACCAGTTTAGGCAAAATATAAACATTGTTATACATATATATATATATATATATATATATATATATATATATATATATATATATACGTAAAAAAATCACAAGATCGCCAAAACCTACCGCGGTTTCACACAACGGCTCGTCATATGTGTGTGTGTGTGTGTGTGTGTGTGTGTGTGTCTGTGTCTGTATGTGTGTGTATGTGTGTGTGTGTGTGTGTGCAGTGCGATGAAAGATTGTCGTCTATATTATGCAAAATTACAATGACAGATACCTCATTTTAACATATATATTTACCTAAATCAAAATATATATTTACCTGAATTAAGCAAAATATCCTGAAATACTAAAGAGTAAATTTATTCAATAAAATCTTCAACAGCGGCCTTCAGACGACTTCGTAATCTCCTGGAGGTTATCCTTACTTAAGCTACTGAATGCTGCCATAATCCTTGCCATCAGATCATCTTTGGGGTTACGTGGAGTTTTCTTTGTCTCTCTTCAACTGCGCCCCACGCATGATAATCAAGGGATTTTCAGTCTGAGGAGTTATGTGACAAGTTTTCAGGGATGATATAGTCGCAGAAATTGTCTGACAGCAACGACTGGGTTCTCTTGCTTTTGTAGGATGGTGCATAAATCTTTTGCCAGACATGGGACCTTCCTGTAGCCATTCTCTTGAACCAGAGCAGCACTTGATGTAGGCCTCTGTATTGAGGCTGAGACTCGGTGGAAGATAAATGGAGGCATTACATCGCTATCAAAAGTGATCACTCTAAACACCTTCGTAATCACCAACTCATCCAACTCTTTCTGAATCCTTTGTACTGCACTCAGTTTCACATCCAAACACTTTTTTTTATTGGAAATTCCTGCGAGAATGCCAAGCAACATAGACTTCATGAGGTGATTTCTTAGAATTTTAAGGAATTTTGTGATGGGTATGTTTCCAAATTTCTGACGCAGTTAATTGTGTTATGGTACACTTTTACTCCTAAACAGTGCCCAACTGACCCAACTATACTGTGAAGTCGACAAAATCAAATCACACTCAAGCTCAAAAGTAAAAATATAAAATTACGACAGTGTCAGTCAATTAAGTGCCACACGTGATACACGCTTGGGCGATCATGTCTCGAAAGAGACATAACTGACTGGGTAGAAGATTATCCCCACAGTAGGTTGCCATTGCTTTCTGCAGTAGACTGGTTTCCAGCCTAGGCTATAGAACACAACCTGTCTTGTTATTTATAACTGGAGGGAAGAGATGGATTAATACTTTTCCCAAAATATTTACGCGTAAGTAAATCCAAGGAATTCAACTAGAATTCGAACTTAGATCCTCGATTTCTCGTTCCGAGCCGATATCCACTGTACCAAAACGCACATACAGTGTACCGATCGCAAATCATGTGTATATTAGAGATTGATATTTTCAAAAGAATAATCTTTTCTAAATTTTCTAATCTTTTTATCAGTACGAGGTAAAAGGATATTAAAAAAGCAAAATTACTATTTCTTCACTATTTCTCCCGTTCCTCTAAAAAAAATTCCCAAAAGAAAGGAAGTGTTGTTCTTAAAAGAATATTTTAAAAAAAAAGTTAAACCCATCATCGTTAACTACCTGATGAGACACTGTTTTTTAAATGTCGAAACAAAATAAACAGTTTTGTTGTAGCTTGTTGTTTTTACATGTTCTAACGTAATAATTAATAACAATAATCATATATATGATAAAATAAAAAAAGGACAAATAGGAAACGTATCTCAAATTAGCATGTTTCACTTTCATTAAAATTTCGTCAGAGATCGAGAGACAAACAAAAAAATCAAAGAGGCACAATACTAGTATGTTATGATTTTGGGATTAGTTCTTATTGGTCAGATACGTGTCACGTGTATTAAAGAAATCGAATGTTTTGGCCAGTAGAGTGTGTATTACTGTATGTGCGTGTTTGGGAAGAAACGCTGTCTTGCTTAGATGTATTGAACGGCAATGTTAGTAATTAAGTGTGTGTGTGTGTGTGTGAGTGAGTGAGAGAGAGAGAGAGAGAGAGAGAAAAGAAAATCTGTAGACACTATTTACGAAAATGAAAATGCCGCTTGGAGCCTGTCACATTACAAGATTCACTACTTAAGGACGTCCCCTGATCGGTCAAAATCAGTCAGAATGGGAGCGGTATCTGATAGTATCTCGTCGCAATGTAAGAAAGAAACTTCAAGTCGACGTCATGTCTCATCGACATACATTCATTCCACCGTTACTCCCAATTTTCCTTTTTTCGTCTTCACCCACACACCGTCAAAGTAAACAAGATACTTCAATGGACTCCGATAAGTACAATCTCTTTTATTGCCCGACTTTCCTCTTCACTTTTTCTCCGACCATAAAAAGGAAAAGAACACAGCAACCTTTTTAATCTTTTTACATGCATACATTCTGCTACTATCAGTATAAACCTCAGGACACTTAGCTACTTATTAGTATTTCTTTGGAACATTTAACCACGTACAAATTTGTATTTGAACATTTTACTCATACAAAGTAACTACATGCATTTTCTATTCTAGTATTTTACCTCTTACAAATTTGACAAGCATCACCGAAGCCGCTACAGCGTTGATGATGAAATGATATGGGTAGTGCAAAAAATTGAAATGATCTTTCAATATATTGCACTTCTTCATTTAGATATTCAGGGTTGCATATTCTAAGGGCTCTAGATATTATCCTACGTCTAACGCACGACACTGCACTATCAACAGGTGCATATTATGAACTGATCCTTTTTAGATTTAAATCTATATTTTTGGTACTAGCGTAGATTAAAGTCGTTATGAATCTAAGGTGACTTTTTTTCATTTATTAAATGTATTTTTTTTTTTATAAGCGTTTCACCCCGAGCAAGGCATGTCACTGCCACTACTGCGCAGGGGGCTACGTAGAGTGGAGAAAGGCTGATTAAATATAGGAAATGTCAGAGGGTGGGTGATAGGCGGGTAAGGATACTGAGAATGAGGGTTGGGTAGATGAGAGTGTTCTGAGAATAGTTGGAAGTTAGTGTGATAGGAGGTGTCTATTGACCCTACATTTAAACACCTGGAGATTGTAACTGTCGGGAAAGCAGACTTGTGGAAGGGAGTTCCACAGGCGGGAAGCGCGAGAAAAGAAGCTGTTGGAGTAGAATTTACGGTTACATCTTATTTGTTTAACTGTAAAAGGGTGGGACCTAGTTGCTAATCTAGTATCTCGTGTAAATTCATGTTTAGGCGGCACCAGTGATCTAAGTTCATCGGAGCAGAAGCCATGAAAGTACTTGTAGAAGAGGCACAGGGAAGCCACATCACGCCGGTGAGAGAGCGGCTGCAGCCGGTCTGCCAAGTCAGTATCAACCACGTTACAGATCCTCCTTTGTATTTTGTCAAGAAGCCCAAGGATAGCAGCAGGGGCACCCGACCAGATATGGCAGCAATAAGTTTACTCCGAAGCCAAGAAATAAAATCGGAAACTAAAATCGTAATTGTTAAAAAGATGAGAGATTATAATCCCCAATAGGTTAGTATCATGGGGGTAAAATAAGAGAAGGTCATCTCTGTATCTTTGGTAATAGAGCTGTTAGGTATGATGTGTTGGAATGGAACGGATTCTAAGAATTTCGGGAAGGTGCAAACGGGAACACAACTGATAGGTGATCCAAATGTAAACCAATTTTTAATTAGGTTTATACCCAAAACTAAGAAATGAAATAGGAAACTAAAATCGTAGTTAAAAAATGAGAGATTATAATCCCCGATATGTTAGCATCATGTGGTAAAATAAGAGGTCATCTCTGTATGCATCACCGGCAACTTCTCCTACCCCTTGATAAGCATGGACCAAGCGAGTCTCCCTGAAAGCAATACACTGCACCTCATCAGCCTTACCCTATATCTCGATCTCAAGTGGAATCATTAAATTGAGTCAATAGCCAAATTCACTGCTAGAAATGTTGGGTCACTGTGTCGGACCAGGAAGTTTTTTTCCGCCTGAATCAATCTTGCACATATACAAATCAACCATCCGACAGTGCATAGAATACCGTTGTCATATCTGGTCAGGTTCCACTGCTGTTCGTCTCAGTGTTCTCGACAGGCAGATCGACTCTCGCCACTTTCTCAACGGCCGGATATGGCTTCCCTTTGTCTTTTCTACAAATATTTTCATGGCTTCTGCTCCGACGAACTTGTCAATGGTGCTCCCACCACAAGAATTTACTCGTGCAACCAAAGTGGCTACAAGGTCTAACCCATTTACATTTAGATCAACAAATGCAGCCGACAATTCTATTTCAACAGCTTCTTTTCTCGCATTTCCAGCTAGTGGAAATCCCTTTCATATACTTGCTTTCCTGACGGCTACAACCTCTAGGAATTAAAATAAAATGACAGTACCCATCTCTTATTCACCTGACTGCAGTTATTTCTACATCACCCTGCATATCTGTTGGGGCGCTATCCTCCTTTCCACGGAAATGGACCATTCGAATCACTATATAAAATAGTAGTGATTATACCTCGAGGAAGGAAGTCGAGTAAGGAAGTCGAGTGAGCGAGTCAGTCGGGTATTTCCGGTATTGCACCGGAAGTGTTCTACTAGTCAATCTATCACGTCTCTACGACGATACTGTATACTAATTACCTTGTTCTGTATTCTACTAATCCTCACCTCTTGAAAATACTTCTCTTTCCTGTCAATACACCTACTTTTATACTATTACGTTGTTTTGTATTATTTCACGTAATTCTGTTACCCTACGTAACAATATCTTTTCCTTTCTCTCTACCTTCGCAACTGTCTTCACACCTGTGTTCCCATCCTTCTCTTGCCCTTACTCTGACACCTCCTCTAACTGGTCCGTCTTTCTTTTCACTCTCCTTCTGTCTCAACTTTTACTCTTATGTAGCCCTCGGTGCATCAGTGGAAGTACCGCCTTGCTTGGGGTGAAATGATTAAAATGCAATTTGGTAAGTAGAGCTGTAATGTATGGCGTGTTTGAATTGGCCTGATTCTAAGAATTCCGGAAAGTGCAAACGAGAACACCACTGATAGGAAATCCATGAACAAGCCGAATTTTAGTTTGTGGAAAGTGTTATTGAAAGACAAGAAACAGTACTTTGTAATTAATTTTCATGTCTTTAAAATTGTGTTAACGAGTAGAGGAAGTTTTTCCTTGGAATTTATGAGGTGATTTCTTAGAATATTAAGGAATTTTGTGATGGGTATGTTCGTGTATGAATGTGCGTTTTAGTGCAATGGATATGGACTCGGAATGACAAATCGGAGAGACGAGTTCGAATTCCAGTTGAATTCCTTGCATTCACTTATGCACAAATACCCTTGGAAAAGGTATTAATCCGTCTCTTCCGTCCAGTTATGGGTGAAATAACAGAACAGATTGGGTTCTATAGCCTTGGTCGGCAATCAGGCTATCGCAGAAGGCAATGGCAACCTAGTGCAAGATAATCTTCTGCCCAGTCAGGCATGTCTCTTTCGAGACATGATCGATCAAAGCGTGTATCACGTATGAAATTTAACTGACTGATGTCCGTGTATAATGATTTGTTGTCTAACCTTGCCATATTATGTCAGCCATGTTAATGTTTCCTATTCTTTGGAGTAAGTCACCCAATTTTTTGATGTGGTAGTGCTGATAATGCCTAGGAACGCAGCTAGGATTTTAGCGATGGTTCTAGTTAACTTGTCTGGTGCACTATTCATTCCGGATACAATGAATCTGGTGGGTATGTCAAATTTATGTCTTTGAGGTAAGCCAGATAGTGTGGATTCCGATCTCAAGTGGAATCATTACATTGAGTCAATAGCCAAAATCACTGCTAGAACCTGCCTATCACCCACCCTCTGACATTTCCTATATTTAACCATTCTCGGTATCACTACCCGCCAATCACCCACCCGCTGACATTTCCTATATTTAACCATCCTTTCTACACTCTATGTACCCCCCTGCGCAGTAGTGGCAGTGACATACCTTGCTCGGGGTGAAACGCTTATAAAAAAAAAAATGTTGGGTCACTGTGTCGAACCAGGAAGTTTTTTCCGCCTGAATCCATCTTGCACATGTAATCAATATGTAACCCCCTGCGCATCTGTTTCTTCACAAACACACACGTCCACAATTATATAACACATTACTAAATAAACCACGAGACTAACTAATATAGTAACAACTTTTAGGTAAAATTTGACTTTATTCATCAACATAATCTTCTAGGGTAATACATTGATTCCAACGCTTCACTAACAATTCGATAGCTATTTGTAGAACGATTTGTGTTTGGCCTCAAAAGACGCCTCAATTCCAGATATCACTTTTTCAGTGGGGCCAAATCTCTTTTCCTGGAGCATTCTTTTGAAGTCTGCAAACAGCCAGCAGACGCTGTGGGCCAGATCTGGAGAATTTGCGGATGCAAAAGCAATTTCGAAGTGCAATTAAATTTTAATGCTTCTAAAACGAAGCTACTATCAATTAACCATCATAGACAATCGCACCTACCTCCTATTAGCATGGACCAGGCTTGCCTCCCAGAGAGTAAAACACTACGCCTCCTTGGTCTCACACTTTCAGCGCACCTCAAGTGGAATGACTATATCGAATCCATTGCTAAATCCGCTGCTATGAAAGTCGGTTCTCTGTGCAGGGCCCGGAGGTTTTTTTCCGTCTGAATCTATCCTGCACATTTATAAATCTACCATCCGCCCGTGTATTGAATGCTGTTGCCATATCTGGTCGGGTGCCCCTGCTATTCTTCTTGTCTTCTCGACAAGGTACAGCGGAGGGTCTGTAATGTGATCGATACCGACTTGGCAGACCGCCTGCAGTCTCTCTCTCACCGGCGCGACGTGGCTTCCCTGTGTCTCTTCTATAAATACTTTCATGGCTCCTGCTCCGATGAACTTAGATTACTGGTGCCCACTAGGTTCGAATTTGCACGAGATACTAGATTAGTAACTAGATCCCACCCTTTTACAGTGAAACTGATAAAATGCAACCGCAACTTCTACTCCAACAGTTTCTTTCCACAAGATTGCTTCCCCGACGGCTACAATCTCTAGGAGTTAAATGTAAGGTCAATTTAAACAACAAACAGACTAACCCGCTTCTATTCTTTCAAACACTCTTCCCACCCACCCAACTATCTATCACCCCCTTCTGACATTTCCTATATCTAACCACTCTTTCTATTTACCTTCCCCCATGTAGCCCCAAGCGCAATAGTGACAGTAGAATGCTTTGCTTGGGGTGAAATGATTAAAAAAAAATTCGTGTAGTTTTGCCATCGTTGCGATCGACTTGTGACACGGTGTATTGCCTTGGTGAAAGATCACTTTTTTCTTCTTCATTTTTGGTCGTTTTTTGGTGATTTCTTTCTTCAAATGCACCAGTAATTATATACATTATTCACTATTGATGGTTCTTCTTTTCTCAAGGTAATCGATGAACAAAATAGCTTTCGCCTCCCAAAATACGAACGACAAAACCTTGCCTGGTGATGTTTGTGTTCAATGTTAAACACACAAAATGCGTCATCCACATAACGGAAGTAAATCGTGGGTCGGGAAGAACCCAAAAGAAGTCTCTAAATCCGTAAACAATTCCATTGGCTTCACCGCCACAAAATTAATGAGAAGATTGACCTTACACCTTTACCACAGCAGTTCTGTCTGATCACATCTAAACAAACATCGAAATAATTCAGAACCTGTCTGTGATATCCGCGTTGATAATACATGCATTATAGCGTCATCCACATGCAAAAGAAGATTAAAAATAATAGAGGCATTACTAATAAAAAACAGAGAAATCCTACACTTAATAACATCAATTCTGAACACGGTAACAATGTGCTTACCGTGTTCGGAACGTAACATACACAAGACTCTATATGCTTAATCTTTCCACGTTCTTATTTACAAGTAAAACAAAATTAATTCTTGATAATGTCTCAAAGTATAGCCGAAAGTGCTCGAAAGTGCAAAAGCTTTGGACAATTCTTATATAATTTGATTTCCGAAAAGAAAAAAATATTATACGAACACATGAGTTTGAGTTTTGTTTAACGGCATATCAACGTCTGTGGGTTATTTAATCTCCAAAAGGTTGAGTTTTAAGGTATTTTTTAATGTTCAGTGATAGTAAGAAGGTTGATTTAGTCAGATTTTGATGAAATGTTTTTTTTTTATTTTAGAAACTGAAATTGTCTTCTAATTTTGTATTCAAAAACGTATTACTGGTAATAATTTTTTTTTCTTCAAAAATGTATTATGGCGAATTTCTTTATTCAAATGTGTATATTTTTCTATAAAAGTCTATTTTCACAGTGTTTTGACACCTGTTTGTTGGTTAACTATTTGACCTTTGCTAGAACCCTAACAGGTGTTACCACTCCCGGTCAGGGTAGACCTAGGAACAACAGCAATGAAGAAGTGGTTCCATTCTCCTCACGATCGCCAAATCAGAGGCCTTGCTGCCGGATGAAATATATATATATATATATATATATATATATATATATATATATATATATATATTCTACCTCTAGAGATACGGGCGCTGGGTATATATATATATATATATATATATATATATATATATATATATATATATATATATACTGTTAAATATAAGAGACAATGAATGTCTATTATGTGTAATCCTGAACATCGTATTTTGGTTTTAATTTCAGTTGAAGATAAAAACAAAAATTCTCAAACATTTGGATAATTTTTTATTAATTTGGTTCTAAGCTTTCGGCTCACATGAGCCATCGTCAGAGAAGTTATAAGGATGGTAACACAATAAAATCCACCATCAGCGATGATTTTATCTTGTGTTGACATAAAACTCCGCTAAACAACGGCAATAGTTACCAAAAATAACAAACGCAGTTCGGAAATTTGCAATGCGGTTCTATGACGTCACACCGCATGATAGCGCGAAATGACAACAGAACCATGTATTCAAATGCAATGTAATATGTTATGGCCAGATTTAAACTTGATTTTATTAAGTGTGGGTTGTTTGGAGTTAATGTAGATGGCCACCAATATCTGAAGTTTCTTTTTACTGTGTGTATGAGAAAGGATTATTGTATTGTTGACTTAAATCTGTCTGATATTACCTACATGTTTATGTTTTTCTGAGAAACGTTGTTTAATTGTACTCTGATCAGAAAGGTGACATGTAAGTGTACGGGAGAGCGTGGTTGTAGTAAAAACAATATATGTACTGGGTTTATGACAGTGTCATATGCTGTGCATGTACCTTTCATTTTTAAAACTACTCGTATGATTATAATATCTAGTCTTGAAACTATTCTGTGTTGCACCTATGTAAGTCTTAGGTTCCAGATCTGCATTTTTGTAGACTTTTACTTGGTAAACAATACAGTCTTGTTGGCATTTGACCTGTAACGGACAGGGTTATCTTCCTTTTTCTACAGTTTCTTTTATTTTTATTTTTTGATGATTCGGGGTCTATTGTAGGTTTATTATACGTTAATTTGGTTAGAAAGATAATTTAGTTTAACCCTCCTTACTGTAAATTAACTAATATCAATATTGGTAAATATTTTCTCAAATTAGTAGACAAAAATTTTAATAACAGTAATCCTTTACGGAAAATTTTTAATAGGTACACCTTTAAAATCAGCTATTCTTGTACCCTAAATATAGACAACTTCATAAATTCCTATAATAGACGTATTCTAATGAATTTACGTAATACTGACACTGGGACCGGAATTTTGAATGAATGCAGTTGTAGATCTGTGGACGCCTGTCCGGTGGAGGGCAAATGTAAATCCACCCAGGTGATTTATGAAGCCCACATTTCTCCATCAAACAACAAAAATAATTACCAGATTTATATTGGTATGTCCGCTGGACCTTTTAAGCAGAGATTCTGCAACAACAGGTATACTTTTTCGAACCCAGGTCAAAAATACCAGACAGCCCGTTCACGGAGATTCTGGAAAATGAAGGAAGAATGGCTGGACCCTATAATTAGCTGGAAACTAATAGGTTCAGCCCGTATTCTGTGGAATTTTCGTGATAGGTGCTGTCTGTTTCCTAGAAAAAAATTTAATATTGAAGTAACCTTACCAGCATCTGCTCCTGAATTTTAAAATGGAATTCATTAGTAAGTGCCGTCATAAAGCAAACTTTGTGAACACTTAAATTTTAAATTCTAAATTTTAGTTTTTAGGATATTAAATAGAAATGAAATGGTTTTTGATAAATTAATTTAATTTTAACTTTAAATAGTAATTTAACCCCTCTACCTTCCTCTCCCAGTCTTCTTTGATTGTCTATTTTTATAAAATATGGATTCTTTTACTAATTTAACCCCAGATTTCCTCTGCTAGTATATATATCTTTTTCACATCATAATTTTTATGAATTTTTTATATAAAAAAATTATTTTAAATTAATTTTTAAGAAACATTTATAATTTTCTTTAATCTTTATTCTTTTTTATTTAGTTCGTCTATACCTACAGATATCTTTAATTCGATTAACTTAATTAACTTTATTTAAATCTTATATCTACATTTTCCCATAAATTTACTTTTTCCAATAACTCTCTTTTTTCTAATACTTTAACACATTTAAACATTTAAAGTTAGATTTGTTTGACACGTATCGAGCGTTTCTAATTTAGAACATTTTCCTTTCTTTTCTCTTCTTTCCTTTTCTTTCCTTTTCTTTATTTTTCTTACCTCCCGCCCCATTCCCTTTTTGTTTTGTTTAACCCAATTCTCAATTTAACGATATCTTATTTCTTTACCCCTTTTCGTTTGTAAAGCTAGACAAGCCAAATTTTCTATTTCTTCACTTACAACTCTATCGAATAGTTAAAACCAAAAATAGACTGATTTACTTCCAAAATTTTTTTTGTGACGTAAATTTCTCAAATCTTAACCGTCATTTTTCATTTATTTTTTATTTCTCTTTTTTATTTTTATTTTTATTCTCATTTTGTAATATGCACTGTTGCTGAGGAGATGTGAAATCTCTCTTAGGGATGTCATGTTGAAATCTTCATCCAACAATTTTGATTATCGAAAATTTATTTTATTTTATATTAGTTCTGTAATTTTAATGACATTGAGCTCTCCTTCTGTATCATTTTTTAATATCAAAATTTAATATTAATTAGGATCAGGTTTTTGGGATTTACCTTACTACTTTTCCGTGTGGATTAAAGTATTTTAATAATAATAATAATAATAATAATAATAATAATATATATATATATATATATATATATATATATATATATATATATACCGAGCGCCCGTAGCTCAGAGATAGAATCACCGACAATCCTGGGTAAAAAACAATCGGCTGTCTAACCGTACTGATGAGCTGTGATACAGCGAAACAGCTCTCTCTGCATATAACTATATATATATTGAGAGGAAAACTGAATACATATTTCTTCTTCTATGTGCCCTGTCCCTTCAGGACGTAGGCGATCATAGCTCTCCACGTCTCCCTATCCCTTGTGGCTCTTAGCATGTTTGCTCCTGTTGCTCCTGGCATCCCCCGTTCCGTCATCCACCTGATCAGGCCCTGCAAATATGTTATCCGCTGCCTTCCTCTGTCTCTCCTTCCTTCTATCTGTCCAGTCAGTATCAGGTTCTCCAGGCTCTCCCTCCTCATTGCATGTCCCAGGAACTTCAGTTGTCTCTTCCTGATGCTCAGCATCAATTTCCTTTTTGTTGGCATTCTTTCCAACACCTCGTCGTTGCTTGTATGCTCACATATTTAGGCAGTTTTAAACCAGGATTTAATCTTCAACAGTCTAAAAGAGACAATGTAGGTAACTTTACACTGTCGAAATAAATACTAATTTCCTTTATTTTATTTAGAATTTGTTTAAGTTGTTTAGAGTTGGTAGTTCTTATTAATATGTTTATCTATTTCTTGTTTACGTTTGTTGAGAGTTGTTAGGTTATCATTAGTTACTTCAAACTGTCTTTTTCACAAGGCTACGTTTTAATTACCAGTTGATGCATTTATGATGAGCTGCTTGATTATATAATTTAAAATGTGTGTATTTAGGCAGCGAATTTTTTAGACATGTCAGATTAAATAAATTGCAGACATTGTGTCTGTTTATTTTTTTAAAATCCGTTTATACTCATGGATAATCTTCCGCGTATTATAAGTGAGAAATGAGCTGTAACTTTGACAGATGATTTTATTATTCATTTCTCAGTGATCGCAAGTACTTTCAATCTCCTTCCGAGATCATCTTCAGGGTTGTAAGTTGTGGTAAAAAAAATAATCGCAAAACTGTGTTGCTAAAAATTACTGGATATTTTTTCTTTCTTCAAATGTAATAGTTGACTAATTGCTAAGCGTTCATTAGAATCTGAAAATAATCTACAATGAATTTTTTATGTTGTCGTGTTAAAGCATAAGACAACTGTTTTGTTTTGTTTTAGTTTGAGTTTTTCGGCATATCTACCAGTGAGGGTTATTTGATGTCAAAAAGGTGGGGTTTTAAGAATTTTTTTTTAATGTTCGGTTATAGTGAGAAGATTTAGTCAGATTTTAATGAAATTTTTTTGTTTTTATTCTTTTTTATTTTAGAAAACTGAAAATGTCTTCTCGTTTTGTATTCAAAAATGTTTTGCTGAAAATAATTTTTTGTTTCGAAAATGTATTGTTAATAATATTTTTCTTTCAAATATGTATATTTTTCTATAAAAGGGTATTTTTATACTTTCATAGTGTTTTGAACCCAGTTTGGGGGTTAACTATAGCTGCTACCACTCCGGGTCACAGTGGAACTGAGAACAACAGCAATTAAAAGTTGGCTCCATGCTCTTCACAATCTCCCAATCAGAGGCCTTGCTGCCGGATGCAGCTTATCGTCATGCCAAGTACCATGTTTTTTATAAACATTTTAGAACATTTCTACAGTCTTCATAGCTGATTCTAAATTTTAATTTTTGTCACCATTTTATATTTTCATTTCGCGCATGAACGTTTCGCGGTTTATAATTTTCGACTGCACAGTATAGTAGGGTCAGTTGGGCTCTGTCTTTGAGAAAAAGAGCACCATGATGCAATTCACTACGCCAGAAAAAATGGGCGGCATACTGTACAGCTTGATATTCAAACGAGAAACTGCAGTATGAACAGAGTAACCTGAGGTCAGTGCAGAGGATTCGGAAAGAGTTGGATGAGTCTAATGGTGATTACGAAAGTGTTTTGAAATAATCACTAGTGATCATTCATCTTTTTCAGATTTATATCAAGTGTCTTGAAGGAGTAATGCTGTCCTGATTCATAATGTTGGCTGCTGGAAGACTCTATGTCTGGACACTTGACTTAGCACCTTGTCACATAAACAGTAGAACTCAGTCATGATTGTCAGACAATTTCTTCAGCCACATCACCTCTTACATCTGCTTATCTGACTCCCCAGACTGCAACACCCTTGATTACTATGCGTGGGCCGGGCGTAGTTGAGCGAGTAAAAAAAAAAAACTCTCCGTCACATCATGAACTGAAGGTAATATTATGGGAACATTTACCAACTTATACAAGAACGTTCAGAAAAGTTGCAAAAAATTCCGAAATGATCTGGATGTCGTGGTTAAAGCCAATATCGATTTTATTAAATAAATTCGTTGTGGTGTAGTGGATGTCGGCTGGGAACGAGAAATCGAGGAGCCGCGTTCGAATTTTAGTTGAATTGCCTGCATTCACTTACGCGCAAATACTCTTGGGAAAGGTGTTAATTCGTCTCTTCCCTTCAGGTACGGATTAAATATCAGGACAGATTGAGTTCTATAGCCTTGACTGCTAGTCTACTGCAGGATAATCTTCTGTCCAGTTAGTCATGTCTCTTTTAAGACATGATCGCTCAAGCGTGTATACCGCATGACACTTAACTGACTGACTATTTAGGCATATTTTGGTAAATGTATCTGTTAAAATGAGATATCAGTGTTATTTTCATTTTTGCCTTATTTAGACGACAATTCATCTATCGCACCCTATATATATATATATATATATATATATATATATATATATATATATATAATAGTCTGTATAGTTCCTAATATAATTGTTTTTTTTTCAGTGCTGACAAATGTTACGTTGCTGAAATTTGGTTTTATTTGGGAGAATGCCTCAGTAATGACTTCTAAAACTTTTAACGTCCATCTTATGCAAGAAAATGTTACTTTAATCATCTAATGACATGCTATCAAACAAGTTTTCAGTTTGTTTAGCTAATTATTCGCTTACACATTTCTGATATTCTATCTAGCTAGCTATCTATCTATCTATCTATCTATCTATCTGTCTGTCTGTCTGTCTGTTTTCATCTTTTTTTATCTATCTCAGTCTGTTCATTATTTACCTATCTAGCTAGCTAGCTAGCTAAGTCTGTTAATATCTATCTATCTATCTATCTTTTTTTTATCTATCTCAGTCTGTTCATTATTCATCTATCTAGCAGGCTAGCTGTCTAAGTCTGTTAATATCTATCTATCTATCTATCTATCTATCTATCTATCTGTCTGTCTGTCTGTCTGTTTGTTTTCATCTTTTTTTATCTATCTCAGTCTGTTCATTATTTACCTAGCTAGCTAGCTAGCTAAGTCTGTTAATATCTATCTATCTATCTATCTATCTATCTATCTATCTATCTTTTTTTTATCTATCTCAGTCTGTTCATTATTTATCTATCTAGCAGGCTAGCTGTCTAAGTCTGTTAATATCTATCTATCTATCTATCTATCTATCTATCTATCTATCTATCTGTCTGTCTGTCTGTTTTCATCTGTTTTTATCTATCTCAGTCTGTTCATTATTTACCTATCTAGCTAGCTAAGTCTGTTAATATCTATCTATCTATCTATCTATCTATCTATCTATCTATCTATCTATCTATCTACAGTCTAATTCTGTTATCTACGTTGGTCGTATTTTAGAAGAAATAACACGGACGTTTTTGTCCTTACAAAACTGAAACAATCATTTAAAGGTAGCCATTTCTAAAGCCGTACACAAGCGACCATACTCGCAGGGACAAAAGCAGCAATCAAGTGGGATTTCTAGCCCTTGCAATACCGATCGATTCCTCCACAAAGGGAGCACAGTAGCACGCGCGTGCGCGTCACCGTCACCTTTTAGTGTCCCTCCTTTTCCTCCGCCTCGCCCACTGGATTCTTCCATCTCCTCCCCCTTTTTCGTATTTATTCTAGTCACACCTTCTCTTCCTCCTTCTTTCCATGTTCAGTCAACAAACTGTATTGACTTAGAAACCATATTGATCACTGCCTTTCATTGCCTCCTCTACCTTTTCCTCTCTTAACAGCTGTTGCTACCTTCTCCTACTCCCTCAAAAGTCCATATTTGATGGTTGGCCCGGGCGTCGGCGCCATTGCTTGCCATCTCTATTCTTGCTGCGTCTTCCACGCAAGAATTGTGCAGGTTCCATTTGACGAGCTTCCTTTTTCCCCACTTTTTTTCCTTTTGTCTTTTTGTTCTCTACTCTGTTGCTTACGTGTTCTGTTGGGTTCGCTTTGTTCGTTTCGTTCCTGTTTCATTGTCTCGCTTTCTTTCCGCATCTTCCGCTTCTTCCATTTTTATTTCCTCGTTCATTCGCGCCGTCGTCTTCTTTTTTTTTTCTTTAATGTTCTTCGTTTTCTCTTCGCTTTCCTTTATTTTCTTCTCTCTCTTTTGGTTTTATTTTTGTTCTTCTCCTTAAAAGGTTTTGCTACTCCCTTTTTTTCATTTTTTTTCTGTCTCTTTCCTTCTTTTATTTTTCTTTATCCATCTCCCATTATTTCTTTTTACTTGTATGTTTTTTTTGTTTTTTTTTACTTATTTTACATATCTCTCTCTCTCTCTTTTCTTATTCTTTGAACTCTTTCTCTCGTTAATTTTTGTTTTACCTTCCTTTTTTTTTCTCTGTTCATTTTTATTTTTTCTTTCTTTATAATCTTTCTCGCTTTAAGTTTACTTTTGCCGTTTTTTCTTTCTTTCTTTTTTTCTTTCTTTCTTCCTTCATTTCTTTCTTTTTCTTTTTTCAGATGACTGATTTTCTTTCTTATTCACGTTTTCATACTTTTTTTATTTGCAGGTGACACTTTCTTTATCCTTATTTTTTTGTTTTTTTTGTTTGAGTCATTCTTTCGTTTGTTATTTCTTTCATTTTTTTTTTCAGATGTCAATTTTTTTTCTCTTTCTTGTTTTTCTTCTTTTTTCATTTGCAAGTGTCACTTTCTTTATCCATATTTTTTTATTTGTTTGTTTGTTTCTTTCTTTCTTTTTAATTTCTTTCAGTTGATATGTTTTACCTTTTTCTTCATTCTTTCTTTTTCTTTCCTTTTCCGTTTCCGTTTCCGGAAGCATTTTTTTCGTTCATATGAAGGGAACTATTTTTCTTTCATTTCTCTTATACACATTCATTCCTCTTTATTTATTTATTTATTTATTTATTTATTTATTTATTTTGCTTCCAATTTTGTTTTTTGTGCTTGTCCAAAACTTTCGTTTCTTCTTTAGTGAGTATTTTCTTTCAATATTTATTTCTTACTTTATTTCATTCTTTTTTTCTTTCAGATTTCTTGTTTCTTTCTTTCTTTCTTTCTTTCTTTCTTTCTTTCTTTCTTTCTTTTTGTTTATCTTTTTCTTTTTCTTTCTTTTTTCTTTCTTTTTTCTATATTCCGTACTTTCTTCTTTCTTTCTTTCTTTCTTTTGTTTATCTTACATTTTTCTTTCTTTCTTTTTTCTTTCTTTTTTCTTTATTCCTTACTTTCTTCTTTCTTTCTTTCTTTCTTTCTTTCTTTCTTTCTTTTCACTTGTTTCTTTCTTTTATAACATCATTATCATTATTTTTATATTTGTTTTTCTTTCTGTCATTTTTTTTCTTCTCTCAGTCATAATTTTTTCCATTGCAATTAATTCATTTCTTTGTTTTCATTTTTTAATTCCTTTCATTTGTTTATTTTCTCCTTTTCCTTATTCTTCATTCAGAAGCTCATTCAGTCTATTTTCTAAGACTTTTTCTCTGTTTTCTATTTTCTTCTTCATTCCCATTAAACTTCATTTCATACTCCGTTCACCCTTCAATTCCTAATGTGGCAATCAAACTCCCCATCTCACTAACGCCGCAAGTGAATCCGAATAGTAGACTAATTTTCTAACCTTCCCAATGCCCTTCTAAGCTGGGCCGAAGCCAAAACATCTTAGAAGCCCCACAATTCAGCACCACCCCCAAGTTTACAACCAGTGGTCAGGCAATTTGAAGAGTCAAAATGATTCGTCCTTCCATCGTGCAAAGTTGGTCTGAATGTAGATCAAAACCATCAGCATTTATATCCTGTCTCACAAACATTTTCAACCCTTCCTTCTATATATATATATATATATATATATATATATATATAAACACAGCTTTTCATTTCAGTCATTTAAGTGCCATACGATACACGCTTTAGGCGATCATGTCTCGAAAGAGACATGACTGACTGGGCAGAAGATTATCCCGCAGTAGGTTGCCATTTCTTTCTGCGGTAGACTGGTTGCCAGCCAAGTCTATAGAACCCAATCTGTCCTATTTTATAAATCATAGCTGTAAGGAGAAACGATGTATTATATTATTACGTATCATGTAAATGGGGGATCAGTTTATTACTTCATAACAATAGAAAACCGATCCCCCACTTTATGACCAGTAGAAGCCTTAATCATGATTCCAACTATTCAGTCAGTCAATTAAGTGCCATACGTGATACACGCTTGGGCGATCATGTTTCGAAAGAGACATGACTGACTTGGCAGAAGATTATCCCGCAGTAGGTTGCCATTGCTTTCTACGGTAGACTGGTTGCCAAACAAGGCTATATTATTTAACCCATAACTGGAGGAAAGTGACGGATTAATACCTTTCCCAAGGGTATTTGTGCGTAAGTGAATGCAATGAATTCAGATGGAATTCGAACTCTGCTCTCCGATTTATTATTCCGAGTCGATATCCACTACACCACAACATACATTGTCTATAATTCTGATATGAGGGAATATTTTATTTATTTATTTTTTATCATCGCGTCGCCCCAAGCAAGGTATTTTGCTGCCACTGTTGTGCAGGGGGTTACATAGGAGGAATGTTATGAGGAGTGCGAGGTTGCAGGAGTGTCAGGAAGAGAGTCGGAGAGGGAAGAAATTAATAATGAGAGTGGGGTGGACGAGGAGGAATGTTATGAGGAGTGAAAGGTTGCAGGGGATGTCAGGAAGAGAGTAGGAAAGGGAAGAGATTACTGATGAGAGTGGGGTGGACGAGGAGGAATGTTATGAGGAGTGAGAGGTTGCAGGGGATGTCAGGAAGAGAGTAGGAGTGGAAAGAGATTACTGATGAGAGTGGGGTGGACGAGGAAGAATGTTATGAAGATTGAGAGGTTGCATGAGTGTCAGTAAGAGAGTAGGAGAGGGAAGAGATTACTAATGAGAGTGGGGTGGACGAGGAGGAATGTTATGAGGAGTGGGAGGTTGCAGGGGGTTTTAAGAAGAGAGTAGGAGAGGAAAGGGAGTACTGATGAGAGTCGGGTGGATGTAGAAAACCATGAGAGAGAGTATGTAAGTTAGTAAGACAGGAGATGACTATTGACTTTACGTTTCAATTTTTGGAGATTGTAACTGTCAGGAAAGAATTCCACAGGCGGGAAGTGCGAGAAAAGAAGCTGCTGGCGTAGAATTTGCTTTTACAATTTATTGGTTTCACAGTAAAAGAGTTGGACCTAGTTGCTAATCTTGTGGCTTGAGGAAATTCGTATATAGGGGGTACCAGTGAGCTAAGTTCATCGGAGCAGAAGACGTGAAAGTATTTGTAGAAGAGACACAGGGAAGCCACATTAAGTCGGTGAGGAAGCGACTGTATCCTCGCAGCCAAGCCAAGATCGATCACATTACAGATTCTCCGTTGGATTCGGTCGAGGACATTTAAGTGGATAGCAGGAGCACCGGACCAGATATGGCAGCAATACTCGATGCACGGGCGGATGGTAGACTTGTATATGTACAGGATTGTTTGGGACGGAAAAAACTTCCTGGCCCTACACAGAGAACCGACTTTCCTAGCAGCGGATTTAACTATGGATTCTATATAGTTATTCCACTTGAGGTCTGGTGTGAGAGCTAACCCGAGGAGGCGCAGTGTTTCGCTTTCAGGGAGAGAAGCCTGATCCATGTTAATGGGCGGGTGGAACGATTTTCTGTGGTGGTTATTATATAGCAGCTTCGTTTTGGAAGCATTAAAATTTACGAGCAATTTCTTACCCCAGTCCACCACAAATTGGAGGTCCTTTTCAAGCTCCGCAGTGAGGTTTGCTTTTTCAGCCTCTGTAGGTTTTACATCATTGACATTATTCGGACTATTGTCCTCGTCTTTATTGCCATTTTTCCGACGTTTCGACCGTTGTACGATCCAGCCTTCTTTACGTGCTAGGAATTTCAAACCGAACCCTTTTATAAAAATTACTGTGGCATATCATTCTCATTACTCGCGTAACGCCTCTTTTTTTTTAATTTTTTTGGTAGTCATAAGTTATTTTTTATTCTTAGCTTAGTATTGAACTCAGAGCTCTTTGGGTCAAGTCACTATAACTAACCAACGTCTATATTCACTTGATCATGTGTCCTTGGTAAACAAGTAACTTAGTAAAATGTAAAAAAATGGCAATAAAGTTGAGGACAATAGTCAGAATAATGTAAATAGTGCTTTTTATTTCATATTATTGCTTCTTCCCAACATTACTCTTCTTCACATTCATCATTCTTTTCTTCATTTTTCTTCTTCATTTCCTAGTCTTACTTTCTTCTTCATTTATTTGCTATCCACTTCGCTGTTCGTCTGCCTTTGCCGATCTTACGTTTCCTCTTCACCTTTTGTGAATCACTAAGTTGTACTTCTTTCTTTGTCGGTCATATTTATTCCCTTTTACGTTTTTTCTCATTCGTTTTCCTTCTCTCCTTGCCGTCCCTTCTTTTCCTATTCACGTTTTTAACGTTCACATTATTTGCTTCATCCTTTGCTGGTTTTACATATCTGCTTCCTGATTTTGTCATTCACTTTTTTTTCTATTACCGTCAACTCTTTCATCTCCAATTTAAGTGAATTATTTCGTTTGACATCTTCCAAATCCCGTTAGGTTTTAGCGAATAAATTTGTTTTTCTACCCAACTTTCTGATCGTTCTTTTATAGTTTACATATTTCTCATTAAAATTCGTTTTCTTTCATTCTCTGATGGTTTTACATTTTCACTTTCTTTCCGATTAACTTTTTTTTTTGGATTGACTTATTTTTGTTCTTCGTTTACCGGTCTTACTAATCGCTTTCACGTTTTTCTTATTAGTTTTCTTTCTTTCTTTCCCGGACCTTATTTTCCCCAGCGCGTTTTTCTCATTTGTTTTCTTTCTTTCCTTGACGGACATTATTTTCCTCTTCGCCTTTTTCTCATTCGTTTTCCTTCTTTCCTTGGCGGACATTATTTGCCCCTTCGTCTTTTTCTCATTCGTTTTCCTTCTTTCCTTGGCGGACATTATTTGCCCCTTCGTCTTTTTCTCATTCGTTTTCCTTCTTTCCTTGGCGGACATTATTTGCCCCTTCGTCTTTTTCTCATTCGTTTTCCTTCTTTCCTTGGCGGACATTATTTTCCTCTTCGTCTTTTTCTCATTCGTTTTCCTTCTTTCCTTGCCGGACATTATTTTCCTATTCGTCTTTTTCTCATTCGTTTTCCTTCTTTCCTTGGCGGACATTATTTGCCCCTTCGTCTTTTTCTCATTCGTTTTCCTTCTTTTCTTGGCGGACATTATTTGCCCCTTCGTCTTTTTCTCATTCGTTTTCCTTCTTTTCTTGGCGGACATTATTTGCCCCTTCGTCTCTTTCTCATTCGTTTTCCTTCTTTCCTTGGCGGACATTATTTTTCCCTTCGTCTTTTTCTCATTCGTTTTCCTTCTTTCCTTGCCGGACATTATTTTCCTCTTCGTCTTTTTCTCATTCGTTTTCCTTCTTTCCTTGGCGGACATTATTTTCCTCTTCGTCTTTTTCTCATTCGTTTTCCTTCTTTCCTTGACGGACATTATTTTTCCCTTCGACTTTTTATCATTGTTTTCCTTCTTTCCTTGCCGGACATAATTTTCCCCTTCGTCTTTTTCTCATTCGTTTTCCTTCTTTCCTTGCCAGGACCTTATTTTCCTTTTCACGTTTTTTTTATTCGTTATTCTTATTCGTTTCCCAATGTAGTATTTCCTTTACGCGATATCCTTATTTACTTCGTTTTCTTTCTTTTTTCTTTGTCGGTTTTTCATTTTTTTTCTTTTTTTTCTCTGCTTTACATTTCTCTTCAAAAAATAAAAATGAAAAGAAAAGAAAAGAGAACGAATTTCCGTTCTATTTTTCTCCACGCGTTTTTCCCATTGACATGCTTTTCTTTCTACTGTTGTCGGTTTTACATTTTATCTCCATGTTTTCGCATTCACTTTGTATTCCTTCTTCCCGCGATTGAATTTCTTTTCCGATTTCAGTTTTTTTCTCAATTGCTTCATTTTCATTTCTACTTTGCCGGTTTGAATTTTTTTTCATATTTTTCTTGTCCGATTTTTTTCCTTTGCCATTGTGACCTTTTTCACATTAACTTGGCTTTCCTTATTTATATATTCACGTTTTCTCATTCGTATTTCTTCCTACTTTGAGGGTCTTACTTTTCTTCCTTCCTTTTTTCTCATTTTGTCCGACCTGCATTTCCGTGTCTCGTTTTTTTATATAATTCGATTTCCTCCTCCATTTGTCTGAGGTTCTTTACATATTCACGTCATTCATTTTTTTTTCATATTCACTTCGTTTTATTTTTCTTTTCACTGGTCTTACTTTTCCTCTTCACGTTTTTCTGATACCCTTTGTTTCATTCTTACTTTGGTAGTCCTTCTTTACCTATTCACATGTTTTTCAGATTTAATTCCTTTTACTTTTTCTTTTCACTGGTCTTACTTTTCCTCTTCACGTTTTTCTGATAAGCTTTGTTTCATTCTTACTTTGGTAGTCCTTCTTTACCTATTCACATGTTTTTCATATTTAATTCTTTTTACTTTTTCTTTTCATTGGTCTTACTTTTCCTCTTCAAGTTTTTCTGATACCCGTTGTTTCATTCTTACTTTGGTAGTCCTTCTTTACCTATTCACATGTTTTTCATATTTAATTCTTTTTACTTTTTCTTTTCACTGGTCTTACTTTTCCTCTTCACGTTTTTCTGATAAGCTTTGTTTCATTCTTATTTTGGTAGTCCTTCTTTACCTATTCACATGTTTTTCATATTTAATTCTTTTTACTTTTTCTTTTCACTGGTCTTACTTTTCCTCTTCACGTTTTTCTGATACCCTTTGTTTCATTCTTATTTTGGTAGTCCTTCTTTACCTATTCACATGTTTTTCATATTTAATTCTTTTTACTTTTTCTTTTCACTGGTCTTACTTTTCCTCTTCACGTTTTTCTGATACCCTTTGTTTCATTCTTACTTTGGTAGTCCTTCTTTACCTATTCACATGTTTTTCATATTTAATTCTTTTTACTTTTTCTTTTCACTGGTCTTACTTTTCCTCTTCACGTTTTTCTGATACCCTTTGTTTCATTCTTACTTTGGTAGTTCTTCTTTACCTATTCACATGTTTTTCATATTTAATTCTTTTTACTTTTTCTTTTCACTGGTTTTACTTTTCCTCTTCACGTTTTTCTGATAAGCTTTATTTCATTCTTACTTTGGTAGTCCTTCTTTACCTATTCACATGTTTTTCATATTTAATTCTTTTTACTTTTTCTTTTCACTGGTCTTACTTTTCCTCTTCACGTTTTTCTGATACCCTTTGTTTCATTCTTACATTGGTAGTCCTTCTTTACCTATTCACATGTTTTTCATATTTAATTCTTTTTACTTTTTCTTTTCACTGGTCTTACTTTTCCTCTTCACGTTTTTCTGATACCCTTTGTTTCATTCTTACTTTGGTAGTCCTTCTTTACCTATTCACATGTTTTTCATATTTAATTCTTTTTACTTTTTCTTTTCACTGGTCTTACTTTTCCTCTTCACGTTTTTCTGATACCCTTTGTTTCATTCTTACTTTGGTAGTCCTTCTTTACCTTTTCACATGTTTTTCATATTTAATTCTTTTTACTTTTTCTTTTCACTGGTCTTACTTTTCCTCTTCACGTTTTTCTGATAAGCTTTGTTTTATTCTTACTCTTAAAGTTTTTCTTTACATATTTACGTTTTTTCTCATTCAGTTTGTTTTCCTTCTGATTCTGTGTGTATTATTTTTTCTTCCTGTTTTTCTCATTCACTTCGTTTTCTACCTACTCTGCCTCTCCTACTTTACTTGCTCACGTTTTACGCTTTTCTTTCATTTTCTTTTACTTTTACCCCGATTTACTTTTCTTTTACGCGTTTTTCACATGTACTTCTTTTTTTTTTCTATTTTTATTTTCTCCTTCACATATTTTTATTTATTTTCTTCTTACTTTGTGGTACTTTCTTTTCTGTTTCTTTTTTTCTCATTCCTTTCATTTTCTTTTTACGTTAGTCTCTTTACTTAATCACATTTTTTCTCATTCACCTCGTTTTCCTTCTACTTTTTTGTGGTTTTACTTTTCCTCCTGACAGTTTTTTCATTCGCTTTGTTTTCCTTCTTACTTAAACCGTTTTCCTTTTCATGTTTCTCTCATACATTTTTCATCCTTTACCAGTTCATATTTACTTATTCATGTTTTTTCTCATTCACAATGGTCTCCTTCTTTTTTTTACCCTGTTTTAATTTTCCATTTGTCTCATTTAGATCGTTGTCATTCTTACTGAGTTCATTTTGTGACGCCTGCCCGTGTGATGGTCGCTGATGGCTTCGATTCAGTAGCTGGTCTTCGAGTTAACTTTTACAACAGGGTTCTTCCCCGCCCACGTTGTGAAATTCGATCTCAAGGAAGTCACGCTGAATTCTCAATAGATATCTCTTCGCAAAGTCAAACCAGACTGGGTGCGCGTACATAACTGGGTAAATATAAACGGTACCAAAAGTAAATTTTATGATGCCCGAATAAGTTGCGGAAAATGTCTTTATCTACAAAGCGAAAATAGAATAAAAACAATCGCCAATCGTTTCATCCCAAACCCTTTTCCTATCAAGCCGACAACGGAACGGAAGTTTTGACCAATTTCTCTAAGTAGTAACTTGCAAAGGGACTTTTTTCTTATTATTAATTCGCATCTCTGGCTGGCAATATCACCTCACTCTAATCGGAGTTTCAACTGTGTGGCGATTCAAAATGTCTTTGTTCGCTTCACACCGAAGCTTTACGGACACTGCCGAAGGATGGTCTTTGTGTGTGGTGGGTAAAGCTGGCGGCGGCGGTAAGTCGTCTTCCCTATCTTAGCTCAGCGCAACAGCTGCTTGACCGTTTCAAACTTCGTACGCAAAATCAATTCTTGTCTGTCTTTAAATCTGGTTGGCCGTTTCAATTCTTCTACTTCAAAATCACTTCTTATCTGTCTTTAATTCTTTTTGGTCGTTCGGCGGCAGGCTTCTCTACGGTTGGCACCCATCGGTGTGGCAATTATCTCTGTCTCTGTACATCTTCATTCAGGGACTCTTTGAAACGCAACCGGCCCTACGGTGGGCGCCCAGTATCTTGGACACCCGCAATTCTTTGACTCATATTTATTTCATCCTGAATGTGTTTTTTTTTAAATTTTTTTCCTCTGTTCATATTGGAATAGAACAAATCTCTGCAGCTGCTTCTCTTCGATAAAAATTAATTATACAGACTAATATAATAACTTCCGTTTTTTTTTTTTCATTTCACTTTCGTTTTCCTTTTTCGCTGTTTTAATTTTCCTTTTCAAGATGTCCTCATTCACTGCGTTTTCTTTCTTACATTGTTGGACTTACATTTTCACTTCACGTTTGTCTCATTCACTTCATTTTCCTTCTATTTGCCGATTTTTATTTTCTTATTTTGCGTGTTATTTTAAAAAATCTTGGTTTATTCTTTTACTTCGTTTTTCTTTCTTAAATTTTCGATCCCACATTTTCACTCCTCATTCTTCTCATTCATTTTATTTTCGTTTTCTTTTGCCATTTTTCTTTTCATCTTTTTCTCCTTCACTTCCTTTTCCTTCATATTTTGTGTTTTCTTAATGCTAAGCTGATTCACAACATGCCTTCTTAGATTGCGAATTTTAGTTTTCCTCTTGACGCTTTTCTCATTAACTTTTGTTGTCTTTTTACTTTTTGTGTGCTATCTTTCGTTTTTACATTTTTCATATTCGTTTCGTTGCTCTACTTTGTGTGTGCTATCTTTCCTCATCACGATTTTATCATTAACTTTGTTGTCCTTCTTACTTTGCTTCTGCTATTATTCCTATTTACGTTTTTCTCATTTACTTTGATATTTTTCTTACTTTGAATGTGCTATCTTTCCTCTTCACGTTTTTTCATTCACTTTTGTTGTCTTTTTTACTTTTCGTGTGCTCTCTTTCGTTTTCACATTTTTCTCATTATCTATGTTGTCTTTCCTCTTCACGTTTTTTCATTCACTTTTGTTGTCTTCTTTACTTTTCGTGTGCTCTCTTTTTTTTTTCACATTTTTCTCATGGTCTATGTTGTCTTTCCTCTTCACGTTTCTGTGGAATTTCGATATTAAATGACTGTATTAAATGACCCATAATGTGTTTATATGTCATTAAAATCAAGCTAAACTTAACGAGGTTTCAGGAATAGATTTAAGCTTTTTAAATAAGAAAATTTTCCTCATTATTTTGAACGTTTATAAAATATGCTTCTCGGAAACTTTGTTTTTCTTTTCTAATTTTTTAAATAGTCTGTGGTAAATTCATTATATATAACAAAATTTATCCCACTGCTTAGGAAATTTCTACAAACATCAATTTAGCCATTACTTGTTTGTCTAATGGCTAAACTAGAATCTTTTGTTGATGTGATTCATTTTTATTCATTGGTTTCCTCTCATACTTTTTGTCATTCTTCCAAAAGCAGAACGTAATAGCAAACGTTTATCCTTTAAATCTAATACCAACGTTTTGAGTAGATCATTTTTCTAAGTGTCCCCATGTATTTCTTTAACACTGAAAATTTTCCCAAATTTGAAAACCCTTTCAATAAAATTAATCGCTTTCAGAGTATCTTTCCTATTTAACAATGGGTGTATTTTAATAGCAGCCACTGTTTTATCACGAAAGACTTTTAAACAATGGGAAAGAAGTTGTTGCTCAACAGGTTTTGGGACAACTTCTGCTTTAGTTAGTTTTGACGGCATAATAAATTGAGTTTTTTAATATTTTGCTCTCAGAATCAAAGAATAATTCAGAATTAGGTTCAGTAATTCAGTTATTCCGATTTTTTTTAGTAAGGAAGACATAATAGAATATTAAGTAGAAGCAATATTTCGTTATGCAATGTTTATTAAAAACAGTTTCAATTTTTTTTAAATAGTCTGATGGCTATTCTTGCATGCAATTGCAATTACTTATCCATTTGTTTGATTGCATCAACAATATATAAAACATTTTTCATTTAAAAAGCCACCTCTAATTTTGCAAATTTAATCGTTTTAAATAAAAACTTTGGTCCACCATTTAACAGTTTTTTAACATGATGGCAATACTGCTTTTGCTAATTTCTTAAACTTTTCAACCAAACCAAATAAATTTCCCAAATGACATTGTAGAGAAACTTTGACATACACTTCATTAACTAAAAAAATGCACTTTTTCTAATTTTCAGAAATTTAGCAAAAATATCATTAAAAAATTTATAGTCATCTAATTTGGGACTTTTAAATGTCAAAGCAAATAATATTCGCGCATATGTTAACTTAAACTCATCCTAAATGACCGAGATATCGCAAAATATTGAAATGCGCTGATAAAATTATCAGTTTTTGTTCTAATCCTTTGTGACAACATTATTTGTAAAATACATCTATTTGATGCTTCAGTACACATCATCAGTGATGTTTCTAGCCGAGGTTTATTAGGGGTTTCGGGTCTTTCAACATCATACACCCTCTCCCGGTGACCCAGCCGATACTAATCAGGTATCGACTTGGGTACTTCTTGTCAGATACAACATTTCCCATCTTCTAAAACGCACACCATCTAACTTTTCTTGGCCATTTATTGTCCACTCGCGGCTGATTTCCGGTTCACCAGTAGCGTATGCTCGTCTATAAAAAAAAAAAAAGGAAACCGAGCCTTAACTTTTTGTTTATCTATGATCGTGAACGTGGCAGACATCTGTTCGGGTGCCCCTTCTATTCTCCTCGGGGTTCTTGACAAATTACAGCGAAAAATCTGTAATGTGATTGATACCGACTTGGCTGACCGCCTGCAGTATCTCTCTCACCGGCGTGACGTGGCTTCCCTGTGCCTCTTCTATAAATACTTTCATGGCTTCTGCTCTGAAGAACTTAAATCACTGGTGCCGCCTAGATGTGAATTTGCACGAGATACTAGATTGGCAACTATGTCCCACCCTTTTACAGTGAAACCGATGAAATGTAACCGCAATTTCTACTCCAACAGCTTCTTTCCTCGCACTTCCCGCCTGTGTAATTCCCTACCGCATGCTTGCTTCCCCGACGGCTACAACCCCCAGGAGTTTAAATGTAAGGTCAATAGACACCTCCTAACACACTAACTCACTCCCACTCTCTCCAACTCTCTCCCTATGTACATCCTAAGTCGTCTATCACCCTCCTTCTGACATTTCCTATACCCAATCCCTCTATGTAACCCCCTGCGCTATAGGTTGATGTGCTAAGTGCAGATTTGATTACCCTCCCCCAAGACACATACACTTACTCGCACACACAGAGAAAAATGCGCTCAAACATCACATTTTACTTACTCTTCTTCCCACTTTCATTCGTGTTAATATTCACGCATTTAAAAAAAATCACAATAAAACCTGTAACACTGGCAGGGAGCAAACAGGTGCTAGATCCTAGCCAAGAATCAACAGTAGGTAACAATGGTTCGAGATACCCTAATGCTGTCCCCTAGTCAAGCTTGAATTGTCGGATGTAGTTTTAGGTCATACCCAGGCCCCTAAAAAAAAATTAATATATATGTGAGCCGAAAGCTTAGAACAAACTTAATAAAACATTATCCAAATGTTGGAGAATTTTTGTCTTTATTTTCAACTGAAATTAAAACCAAAATACGACGTTTAGAAAGGCTCATGATTAAACATAATAGACATTCATTGTCTCTTATATTTAACAGTATATGTTTAGGAATATATATATATATATATATATATATATATATATATATATATAGATATAGATATTTTAATATATATATAAGTTAAAGTATGTATATATATATATATGTGTGTGTGTGTGTGTGTATAAAATAGATAAAAAATTCTATATGTACACCATTTTTTGTTTTCATTTCCTTCCCTTACATTATTACTTTCTTTAAAAACAGTTCTAATCAATTTATAAGTTACAAAGATATCGAATTGCTTCATTGATAACCTGAACTGAAATACTGATATTCAATTTTAGAAAGATAAAAATGTGTTGTTTATATCCCATCATGGTAACATTCGAATCTCAAGTTTTCAAAAAAATTAATTAAATCGTTGGAATACCTCCAATGAAAAGAAATCTGTACACTGGATAAAGAGCTGATTGTTTAATTTATAGCTTGTAACTGCTGACACAAAAACATGTTAATCAATATTATGAAAAAAAAAATGTTCAAAATGAGAATATTGTCTTTTTTTTATAGAAACTGTGCCAAGTCATTATTTTTCAGAGGCAGAAATTCTTTTTGCTACTTCAGATTTTGGTTGAAGAAAAGGTAAATATACTTAATGACAAATGATCAAATTTTAATGCTGGATTTCTAAATCATGCATTCTTGCTTTTCCCAAGAGTTAACGGCGAGTCGGCCTGCTAGGTAAATTCCCATTCAAAGAACAGCACGTGGCATGGAGCTGTAATGGCTGCTGATAACTCGGCCAAAGTAGCTTCGCATAGCAGAATAAATATAAATTTCAAAATTTTTTTTTTTTCCTCCCAAATGAAGCATGAACTCCGAAAAAGGGGGGGGGGACAAAAACACAGATATATATAAAAACAAAAAAATAAAAAAAACAAACAAAACAAACAAACGGAAAATACCTCTCAGTTTAACACAGGAAATTTGAATTGAAGATTCATTCTTCAATTCTTGCTTTTCCCAAGAGTTAACGGCGAGTCGGCCTGCTAGGTAAATTCCCATTCAAAGAACAGCACGTGGCATGGAGCTGTAATGGCTGCTGATAACTCGGCCAAAGTAGCTTCGCATAGCAGAATAAATATAAATTTCAAAATTTTTTTTTTTTCCTCCCAAATGATTGCCGACGACATAGATAAGGCTATTTCCTATCACCCATTTGCCCACATATTTGTATTTGGAGACCTCAATGCCCATCACTCTGAGTGGCTTGAAAACGCTGTTACTGATTCGGCGGGCATTCACGCCGTGAACTTTGCTATTTCCCAATCCCTTACGCAAGTGGTGGACTTCCCCACTCGCTTCCCAAGCACACCCTCGGGTCATTCCTCACTGCTAGATATATGTTTCACCTCTGCGCCCGACGCCTGTCAAGTCTCGCAGCTTTGCCCTCTCGGCAACTCCGACCACGCTGTAGTCTCCCTCAGTATTTCTTTCCAATCTCACTCCCCCCAGGATCCCCCTACTCATAGAACCTCCTACCTCTACCAAAAAGCTGACTGGGATGCCTTTCGCGATTTCCTCTGCGACGTCCCCTGGGGAAAAGTGTTTGACCTATCAGTTGATGACTGTGCCTCTGAGGTCTCGTCATGGGTGAAAGCTGGCATTGATGCCTTCATACCCACCAGGAAGTATTGCTTAAAACCTCATTCCTCTCCGTGGTTCTCTCCGGCCTGCTCAGCCGCCATTGCCCACAGGAACCATTACTTCCATCTATTCCAGAGACAGCCAACTGATCACAATAGGCGCCTGTTCACATCCGCTCGCAGTGAGTGCAAGAGAACCCTAAATGACGCCAAACAGTTGTTTGCGGAGAGAATGCGACAGCACATAGCTGACCGCAAGTTCGGCTCCAAGGACTATTGGAGGATTTGTAAACGGGTGCTCAACAATAGGAAATCCTCAATACCTCCCTTAATCCATGGATTTGACGTTCTCACGTCATCTGCTGAGAAAGCTGAGTGCTTTGCCCGCAGATTCTCATCCAACTCCACACTCGACTCGTCCGGAGTGCACCCACCCGACTTCCCTATTAGAACTGAGGCCAAACTGCATGACGTATATATTACCCCGACACTCCTCAGTGTTCTCGACAAGCTCCAAAGGAGAGTCTGTAATGTGATAGGTTCTGATCTGGCGACTCGTCTGCAGCCACTTTCCCATCGTCGAAATGTGGCCTCCCTCTGTCTCTTCTATAAATACCTTCATGGCTTCTGCTCGGATGAGCTTAAGTCACTGATGCCTCCTCAACAGGTGTTTACCCGTTCAACCAGACTGGCAACTGGGTCCCACCCATTCACAGTCAGGTTAGCCAAACGCAGACGACAATTCTACTCCAGCAGCTTCCTCTCTCGCACTTCCCGCCTGTGGAACTCACTCCCGTATTCTTGCTTTCCTGACGGCTACGACCTCCAGAAATTTAAAAGCAAAGTTAATACTCACCTACTAACCACTGGCCTCTAGCTCTCTCCCCTCCCCTGTATAACCTTCCCTTTCTCTCCGCCCATGTACCTGTCATTGCACCTGCTTTCTCAGTTTTCTATTGTTCCTTTCTAACTAGCTTGTACTCCTCACTCTTTTCTAATTAATCTTTCTACATTTATGTAACCCCCTGCACATCAGTGGCGTTTCTGCCTTGCTCGGGGTGAAATGATTAAAAAAAAAAAAAAAAAAAAAAAAAAAAATGTTTTATAATCAAGTAGAAATGTCTTTCACAAACAACAGTGTTTGATTTGTCAGGGGTGTTGTCTTAAAGTATTGCTTATAACCATCGTCACGCTCATTCTAAGTCAGAAATAAATATTTTATAATCAAATGGAAAATGTTTTTCAGAAACAGCAGTGTTTTGTTTGTCAGGGGTGTTGTCTTACTTTTAACTGTCGTCACGCTCATTCTAAGTCATACATACATGTTTTATAATCAAATGGAAAATGTTTTTCCCATACAACAGTGTTTGGTTTGTCAGAAGTGTTGTCTTACGGTATTGCTTTTAACCATCGTCACGCTCATTCTAAGTCATAAATAAATATTTTATAATCAAATGGAAAATGTCTTTCAGAAACAAGATGATTTGGTTTGTCATGTGTGTTTTCTTAAAGTATTGCTTTTAACCATCGTAACCCTCATTCTTATTCATACATAAATAGTTTTATAATCAAATGGACAATGTCTTTCACAAACAACAGTGTTTGATTTTTAAGGGGTGTTGTCTTAAAGTATTGCTTTTAACCATCGTCACTCTCATTATACGTCATGTATAAATTTTTTATAATCAAGTGAACTTTCACTGACAACAGCTTTGGGTTTGTTAGGGGTGTTGTCTAAAGGTATTGCTTTTAACCATCATCACGCTAATTCTAAGTCATACATAAATATATTTTTTTAAATCAAATGGAAAATATCTTTCACGTACAACAGTGTTTGTTTTGTAAGGGGTGTTGTCTTAATGTACTGCTTTTAACCATCGTCCCGCTCATTCTAAGTCATACATAAATGTTTTTTTAAATTAAATGGAAAATGTCTTTCGCAAACAACAGTAATTGATTCGTCATGGATGTTGTCTTAAAGTATTGCTTCTAACCATCGTAACCCTGATTCTAAGTCATACATAAATGTTTTTAAATCAAATGGAAAACGTCTTTCACAAACAACAGTGTTTGGTTTGTAAGGAGTGTTGTCTCAAGGAATTGCTTTTAACCATTGTCACGCTCATTCTAAGTCATACATAAATGTTTTTTAAATTAAATGGAAAATGTCTTTCACAAACACCAGTGTTTTGGTTCGTCAGGGGTGTTGTCTTAAGGTATTGCGTTTAACCATCGTTACTCTCATTCTAAATTATAAATAAATATTTTATAATCAAATGAAAAATATGTTTCACAAACAAAAGTGTTTTTTGTCACGGGTGTTGTCTTAAGTTATTGCTTTTAACTATCGTCACGCTTATTTTAGGTCATAGATAAATGTTTTATAATCAAGTGGAAAATGTCTTTCACAGAAAACAATGCTTGGTTTGTAAGTGGTTTTGTTCCGAGGTGTTTCCTCGTTGTGATCTTGGGGAATACGAAAAACACGAGTCTTGTTTTGTTATCTCGACAACATACTACACAGCAGTTTTGACTTTTTTAAGAAAGATTAGGAGTTTCTAAAAATAAAAAAATAAAAAATCATCTATTAGTTTTTTTAAAATTACATGGTTCTTCTAAAATGTGTTTGAACCTTATATTCTAAGCTCTAGAGTGTTTAGACCTCGGAATGTAGAAATCAGACATGGAGATTTTAGAGTTTGGGAAATTAAATTTTGTATAATTGTATTTTACGGGGCGGGTATGCAGATCATTTACCTGCTTTCCCATAAAATAGAATTATCTAGACAAACCTATCATGTTTAATATTTTACAATATATTTTCAATAGATGAAACCAGTTAATTTCTTTCATACTTTTAACAATACAATACAATGTTGTGATGAAGAATTATATCATACAAAAAATACTGAATTCAATTTTTATTAATTTTTTTTCAAATGGGTAAATTTTTGTACAGTAAAATAGGATAATTAGCAGTACAAAAATTTACACTCAATATTTGTTTTCTTACAAGGAAGGTATTAGAAACATATTTCACAAGTCATAAAGGAAACACAACTTATTCATTGAGAAATATTTCAATTTTTTCAAATTGCTAAATTTTTGTAGAGTAAAGTAGAAAAATTAGCTGTGAAAAAATGTACACTCATTATTTGTTTTCTTATACAGAAATTATCAACAGCTTACTTCACGAGTCATAAAGAAAATGGGTTGGCAAGTGACAGTAGACAGTAGACAGAGAGGAGATTGGAATTCAAAGAGAAAGACGTTAATAAAAAAAACAAGGAAGAAACGGCCACTCAATGAAGCAAAACATCACTACACTAGTCTTAAGGTGAAAAAGACACACACACACACACACACACATAAAGATGGTAATTATTTCTTTTCCCTTGTCTTTTTTTTTTAACTCTTGGTCAGATGAGTTGTTAATTGCTTTAAAAAATATTGTTTCTATCACCCCAATTCCTTGTAACGAAAGTAATTGTAAAAAAAAATTAATAAAAAAGAAAATGTTAACATTCGTTTAATTAAGTTTATCACAGCTAAATGGGCTCTGCAGCGCCTAACGCCCTGCTATGCAGAGGCTGCCTAGCACTTCAACAAGAGTAACGTCCTCCCCACATCACCATCGGTGAGACTGAGCTGAAAGCAGTTCACCAGTTCCCTTACTTAGGGTGTACCATCACATCGGATGCCAAAATCGACAGCGAAATAGACGATAGCAGAGTAACCTAACGCCATCACCTACGACTCTATCTGCGCTGCCCCGCACCATCCTCAACAATAAATGAAGACACTATGTCCCCAAAGTTGAGTTCCTCAAAAAAGTGGAAATCACCAGCATTGAGATCATATTGCTGAGGTCACATCTCCAGAAAGAGAGATCATCGCAAGGCCAAGATAGCCCTGTACGGCAAACTTTCCACTGGCCACTGTGACAGAGGGGCACCAAAGAAACGTTAAAAGACTCTCTGATGAAGTCCCCCGGTACCTGTCACATTGACTACCGCCAGTTGCCGAAACTTCCTCCGGATCATCAGGCATGAAGCCGCACCAATCATCGGGTCGTCTCCACCTTTGAGGATTCCCGCAGGGCAATTCCGAAAAAAGAAACGCCGTGGGAGGAAGAGCTGGGAATCATCAGCATCCATACTAGACCAGATTGTTAACTGGTGTCGCTGCTGCCGGACGGCCTATCCCGTATCGGCCTAGTCGGCCATCGGCGTACCTGCAGTCGATGTAGACACCCTCCTTCATATATATATATATATATATATATATATATATATATATATATTACTTTATTTATTTTATTTTATAAATATATATATATATTTAATTATTTATTTTATTTTATATATATATATATATATATATATATATATATATTTGCTCATTTATTTATTTTATATAGATAGATAGATAAATAGATAGATAGATAGATAGATAGATATGAATATGAACATAATCTTATTACTGTTTCGTTAGTTAGTCTGTTTAATTTTGTATTGAATTTAACCGTTTTCGAATGTGTTCATTTACGTATCCGATATATATATATATATATATATATATATATATATATATATATAAAGGAGATAATAAACATACTCGTGTCGACAAACCTTCCACGAATCTACGAAGAAGGGAAAAATGGTTCTAAAAAAAGAAAGCGTTAAGTACATGAACATCAGTCAAAAGGGTTCGGACCGAGTCAGCATGTCGTCAAAAAAAAAAAAAATAACAAAATGAGCTCAATACTTAGGTAGAGCGGAATAAGTAAAGTATACCTAGTGAGCCGGACAGACCTACCGAGGATTCACTTAAACGGATCGTCAGGAAGAGCTAGCTTTCCCCGACGAACCGTTTAGGTGAAACCTACGTAGGTATGTCTGGCTCACTAGTTATACTTATATATATATATATATATATATATATATATATAAAGCACAAAGCGTTTGTCACTTTAACTGAGCAGGTTTATAATGATTTGGGATTTAATTTGTCCTTATCAACGCATTATTTCCACCCCGATATCGAGCACAAACAAATGCATGCCAAAAAAAAATTTTACTAGTAAAACCACTGACAAATCAACAACCGTAGTACTAAATTCAACACACACACACATATATATGGTATTTAATAATTAATAGAAAATACGTGCTGTTTATAATTAATGTACATATATATATATATATATATATATATATGTGTGTGTGTGTGTGTGTGTGTGTGTGTGTATGTGTGTGTGTGTGTGTGTGTTCATTCTGAATTCAGCTGAATTCCGAATGAAGATATTTAAAAGCTCCACGTTGTATATGTACTGTGCACTTTTAAACACAACTGTGTATTGTTTTAATTTAATTCTAACCAATAACTGGTCATTAATTTATATATATATATATATATATATATATATATATATGTATGTGTGTGTGTGTGTGTGTGTGTGTGTGTGTGTGTGTGTGTGTGTGTGTGTGTGTGAAAAGTGTATGTATATAATTATAAATATCAATATATATATATATATATATATATATAAATATGCAATTTATTATATATATGCAATTTGTTATATATATTATATTGTTTACATATTATATATGCGTGGTACTTATTTGAAAGCGCTCAATATCAGTGATAGAGCAGACATATTCATATATATATATATATATATATATATATAAATAATAAGTAGCTAACCTAGAGAGCCAACGAACCTACCAAGGTTTCACTAAATTGGATCTTCAGGTAAAGTTGGCTTCTTCTTCTTCTATATGCCCTGTCCCTTCAGGACGTAGGCGATCATGGTTCTCCACGTCTCCCTATCCCTTGTGGCTCTTAGTATGTTTGCTCCTGTTGCTCCTGGAAACCCCCGTTCCGTCATCCACCTGATCAGGCCCTGCAAATATGTTATCCGCTGCCTGCCTCTGTCTCTCCTTCCTTCTATCTGTCTAGTCAGTATCAGGTTCTCCAGGCTCTCCTTCCTCATTGCATGTCCCAAGAACTTCAGTTGTCTCTTCCTGATGCTCAGCATCAATTTCTTTTTTCTTGCCATTCTTTCTAACACCTCGTCGTTGCTTGTATGCTCAGTCCACGATATCCGTAGCATCCTTCTGTAGAACCACATTTCGGCCGCTTCCAGTTTAGCCCTCATTTTCGATGATATTGTCCAGCATTCACAGCCGTATTGAAGAACTGACATCACGTAGCAGTCTAGCACTCTTTTCTTCGTTTCTATTAAGATTTTCCTGTGCGTTAGTATTTTGCTCATCTTCTGGAACGCGTCCTTTGCCATGCCAATTCGCCTTCGGATTTCCGTGTCGCACTTTCCATCTCCTGTTAGAACACTTCCTAGGTACTTAAATTCTTGTACTTGTTTGATTCTGTTATCCCCCACCTGTATTTGGCATTTTGGGTTGTATCTTTTGCTGATGACCATGCACTCAGTTTTCTTAAAGTTTATTTGTAGTCCCTTCTTGTCACTCTCCACTGCTACTTACTGTATGAGGTCTTGTAGTTTCCTTTCCGTGTCCGCAATCAGCACTGTATCGTCCGCATATCTTATGTTGTTCAGGTTGTGGCCTCCAATAATAAATCCTGGCGTGTCATCTAGGGTCCTCAAAATATTCTCACTGTATAGGTTGAACAAATCCTGTGAAAAGACACATCCTTGTCTTACGCCTTTTTCTATCTTTGTGTATCTACTGAGGTCGTTACCTGTCCGTATGCAGACCGTTTGCTGCCAGTAGAGATTCTTGATTATTCTTATGTCTTTGCCGAAAATGTCGAGGTTGCCTAGCATCTCCATCAATTCTTTGTGTCGTATTTTGTCGAATGCTTTCGCGTAATCAATGAAGCATAGGTACAAGTCTTTCTTCATTTGTAGTGCCCTTTCAGAGAGCATCTTAAAAAATAGCGATAAGATATAAGAAACTCCGCAACCACGTGATCAAAATATAAGACACCAATCACTAAAGAAAAGGTGGGTATAACATTTTATTCACAAAAAAAAAAAAAATGGTGTTGGCTCTCTAGGTTAGCTACTTACTTGTTTGCTCTACTTGTGTATTGAGCGCTTTACGTGTTAGGTTACTCATCTCGGGGTTTTTTTCTTTCTACTAGTACTTTGACTAATGTTCAAGTGCTTAGTTCCTTTCTTTTTTTGTCTCCATTTTTCTCACCTCCGCGTTTATACTCGGTGGGTTTTTCGAGATGTGTTCAAGGACAAATTTACAGTTATATATATATATATATATATATATATATATATATATATATTAGTATCCTTAGTACTTTGTAAGTTCCACTCCACAGGGGATTGTAATCCAATGAGAACTCAATGTTAGAACTGAACAGAGTATTGTAATGAAAATAAATTGGATGCCTTTTAAAAATCCATTTATAATGGCTTATTTCGCGGAAAAAACGCTCCTCAGACCAAAATTCTTCGCACAAAAAATGTTTATTACATATACATTAGTCAAACATGAGGTTTTTTTTTGTGGAAAATTTTGGTTTGAAGAGCGGTCTGTAAGAGTCCGCCAAATAAACTATTACCAATAGATAATAGATTTATAAAGGCATCCAATTTATTTTCATATATATATATATATATATATATATATATATATATCATCCAAAATATGGCGATGCTATCCATCGTCACTTAATTGTACCGCCTCTTGATACGCGTCCGATTTGAGCACGAGTGTACCTCGAACCGTCAGATAAACGCTTTTTTTTTTTGCTGTCAGTTCAGCCGTAGATGAGCAGAACATTCTCTTTACAATCTGGATTACTCGTCGGAGGTTAGCAAGACGTAATTGTAGAGTTCAATAAAAATACATTTACCACTTTACAGAAAACACACAAATGGCTTCTGCTGTCTTTATTATAATTCTGACTGTCAACTCAGTTATAAATTAGAAATAATTAAATACAAAATTTTATGTATGCACGTTATATCATCCACGCCTAAGCCATTTTTCAAAGTCGTCAATGAGCAATACTAGAATCAATCAGGTATAAAAATTTAAATACCCGGGAAGCGTTATACCAGAAGACGGAAAGTGCGACACTGAGATCCGAAGGCGAATTGGCATGGCGAAAGAAGCATTCCAAAAGTTGAGTAAAGTATTAAGAAACAGGTCAATTTCGCTAAAAACAAGGAAGAGAGTACTGGATTGCTATGTGTTGTCAGTTCTTCAATATGGCAGTGAATGCTGGACAATACCATCAAAGATGAAGGAAAAATTTGAAGCAATTGAAATGTGGTTCTACAGAAGGATGCTGCGAATATCATGGATCGAACATGTGAGCAATAACAAGGTCTTGGAAATGATGGAAACAAATAGGAAATTAATACTGAGCATCAGGAAGAGACAGCTGAAGCTCCTGGGACATGCATTGAGGAAGGAGGGCTTGGAGAACCTGATACTAACAGGCCAGATAGAGGGAAAAAGAGACAGGAGAAAGCAAAGGATAACATATTTGAAGGACCTAATCAGGTGGACGATGGAACTAGGGTTGTATGGTGTAACAGGAGAAGGCGTGCTAAGAGGGATAGGGAGACGTGGAAATCTATGATCGCCTACGTCCTGAAGGGACAGGGCACATAAAAGAAAAGAATGAGCCATAGTAAAATGGATCAAAGGGAGAATGTTAATATTGTTTGTATATTTTGCCGTAACCAGTTGTATAAAAATTAAGCGAAGAATGAATACGCTTTGAGGGACATTATTAAAAAAAATGAATCATTACTGTTGAACAAACTAAATGTAATGACATAGTAATGATTAATAAGCTTGTCTCGCTCGATCAGTTACAACAATCTTAGTGAGATCGATATGGCAAAGATGAAGAAGAGACTCGAAGCAGCAGAAATGTTCTACAGGTGAATGCTGAGGCTACCATGTATCAAGCATGTGAGCCATAACAAGATGTTGTAGAGAATGCAAACAAAAGAAACTTGTACTTAGCACCAGGAAGAGACAGTTGAGTTTTCTGTGGCACGTAATGAGGAAGGTAGGTTTGGGAAATCTGATACTCACAGGACGGATAGAGGGAAGGAGAAACAGGGAAAAGCAGCGCGAGACACACTTGATAGGCTTGAGCGAGTGGATTGGGAGCGGGGCCTAGATCTATTATAAATATATATTTGAAATTATTTGTTTGAACATTATTTTTGATCGATACTCGTATTTAAGTAGATATTCTGTTCATAATCAAACAGTATTATATATTTATTTCAAGAACTAGTTTTTGTTCTCGATATAGGATTAAACTTTGGACCATTTGACCTGTGATATAGGCTACATCTCGTCTCGACGTAAATGGTTTCTGGATTTAAGAACTAGTCTTTGTTCTTATTGACTCGATACAGGATTAAAATTTGGACCAGTTGCCCAGTGATATGGGTTACATCACGCCAAGATGTAGACGATCTCGGAATTTAAAAACTAGTCTTTGTTTTAACTGACTCGATACAGGATTAAACTTTGGACCATTTGACCTGTGAGATGAGCTGCATCTCGCATCGACGTTAATGGTTTCTGGATTTAAAAACTAGTCTTTGTTCTAACTGACTCGATACAGAATTAAATTTTAGACCATTTGACCTGTGATATGGGCTACATCTCGGCACGTCGTAAATGGTCTCTGGATTTAAGAATTAGTCTGTGTTCTAACTGACTCGATATAGGATTAAACTCGTACCATTTGATCTGTGATATGAGCTACATCTCGCCTCGTCGTAAATGTTTTCTGGATTTTGGAACTAGTCTTTGTTTTAACTGACTCGATACAAGATTAAACTTTGGACTATTTGATCTGTGATATTGGCTATATCTCGCCTCGACGTGGCCGATCTCTGGTTTAAGAACTAGTCTTTGTTCTAACTGACTCGATACAGGATTAAACTTTGGACCATTTGCCCAATGATATTGGCTACATCTTGTCATTACCTAGACGATCTCTGGATTTAAGAATTGGTCTTTGTTTTAACTGACTCGATACAGGATTACACTTTGGACCATTTGACCTGTGAGATGGGCTGCATCTCGCCTCGACCTTAATGGTTTCTGGATTTAGTAACTAGTGTTTGTTTTAACTGACTCGATACAGGATTAAACTTTGGACCATTTGCCCAATGATATTGGCTACATCTTGTCATTACCTAGACGATCTCTGGATTTAAGAATTAGTCTTTGTTCTACCGACAAGCAATTCTCAATTTATCCTAACAAAACTTTCGGATATACTTTTAAAGGAACACATTTTTTTAATAAAATAATTTCACCCCTTCTTCTTCCCAAAACCTTCAGCTGTATTTTACTGGTGTTAAGTATTAGTTTTCTTTTCGATTGCATTCTTTCCAAAACCTCGTCAGTGCCCACAGTTTTCTTGTAATTTTTATGTAAACTTTTTCCCCGCTTTCATTAGCATTCTTTTGTAGATGTGTTTGTAGTTTTCCTTCTGTATCTATTGTCAGCACTGTATAATCTGCGTATCTTATATTCTTTAGATTGTGTCCGCCAATGACGAATCCTTGCAAGTCAATCAGTCAGTTAAGTGCCATACGTAATACACGCTTTGTCGATCATGTCTCGAAAGAGACATGACTGACTGTGCTGAAGATTATCCCGTAGTAGGTGGACATTACTTTCTGCTATAAAGTGGTTGCCTGTCAAGTCTATAGAACCCAATCTGTCCTGTTATTTAATCCATAACTGGAGGGAAGAGACGGATTAATACCTTTCTGTTATGTCGTGAGTAAGAATAAATAACTCAACAACAGGAATAGGTTAATTGTTGTATTCCGTGAAAATAGTATTTACAAAGGTTATTAGTATCCAATACAAGAATAAAGGTTAATCGTCTCAACCGTTGTAAGACGTAGTATGAGCAATGGGTACTTCCGGGTCGTCACCGGAAGTTTACGACTGACTTGTCGATCGGCTGCTCGGCACACTCTCCTACGTAGATGCCACCATTACTTTACATAGTAATGGAATAATCCATTATAGCCGAATAGGCGCGGGCGTCCCAACACTTTCCAAAGGGTATTTGTGCGTAAGTGAATGCAAGAAATTCAACTGAATTTCGAACTCGGCTCCCCGATTTCTCGTTCCGAGCCGATATTCACTGCACCACGATTCACAATGCAAGTCAATAAGGCCAGTAATACAGTGTGAAGGTATAAAAAAAAGATTAAAAAAAAAAAACTATTAAGAAGCGACAAAAGTAAAAGAAAAACTAAGAAGACAGTAGATAACGACTGATATTGCATTTAAATTTTTGAAAGTTAAAGTTGACGAGAGAGAATAAACTGTTAGCAAAGAAATTCCGTTTACATCTAGACAATTCAGTTCTAAAATAACGAAACCTTTACGCGAATAGAATATTATGCTTACATTCTTAAAGCCTTGCTATCATAGAGAAAAGTTAATCAGAAAAATAAATGTATTAATAGAAAAGGCACCGGAAAGCTCTATTATGGTGATGGAAAAGTGACTGTAGCCTGGGTGCAAGGTGAGGACCAATAAAATTGCAAACTGTTCTTTAAGTTTGATCAAAATTTTCAAAATTCATAGCAGAAGCAACAAACTATAGATAGCAGCAATATTCGAAGCATAAATGAAAGGTAAAATAAATATGTAAGATAGATTTTGGTGAGAGAAATGTCTTACACAAGACAGTGAAGCAAGTTTTTAGCATCAGACCTAGGAAATGATTCAATATAATCTGTCCATTTCCTTTCAGCAGAGAAGGTTTAAAAAAGGCAACGAGTTATTCTCTGGCGGTTAGCATCAGTTATGCTTATGAAAGGCAGAAAGATTTCTCTCAGGTTATTAACAGAAAGTGACTTAGTTTTGGCCCCATTAGAATTAACTAGCCCATCTTTGCTCCAGTTAACAGCAGATTTTATTGCATTTTGAATAGTTTTGTGTCAGTTTGTTAAAAAAATTAGTTACTGGGATGTTATTGAATTTAACTTTAAAAGTGGCAGGTTTATAACGACTATCATTTGATAAGAAAAAAATAACAATCATTTAATTTTGGGAGACTTGCATCTCAAAATTCGATCTAATTCTACTCTCGACTCGTTAGAAGTATCTTTAATTTATCCATCTAGAATCGAGTCTCTACTGCATGATATGAATACAACTCCGTCCATAGTTTCCGCTGTTACCTTTAAATTTACTCCCAAATGCATGCGGACTTGATGGAATCCAATCAAACGTCCTTCAGAAATGTGCTCCTGAACTGGCTCCTGTTCTGTTTGTGGAAATCCTCTACAAGAACGTCTTGCTGCTTCTTGCCTTTCAACTTGTTTGAAATTGATTTCTGTAGTTTTTTGCTTTTGGGAACTCGGTTGATTCGTCTGATCCTTCGAACTGTCGACTTAACTGACACAGTTCTTTGTTGGTGATTCTGCAGTGCAGAATTAAAAGCCATGAAGAAATCAACGGGAAAGAACTCGTGTAACTTCAGGCAATTCGAGCAATTTCCTTACTAAAGTTCCTGAATTGTGAAACAGGCTCATGGCGGGATATTTTCCCAATCACGAAAATCATGACCATATGGGCGCGCGTGGCAGAGTGGTTAGAACGCTCGCACTCTGGCCATGAATCCCATGTTCGAAACTCGCCAGGAAAAGACAGCTGAGGGTTCTGGGACATGTAATGAAGATGGAGGGCTTAGAGAACCTGATACTCACAGCGAAAGAGGCTTGTATGTGGATGACTAATATATATATATATATATATATATATATATATATATTAGTCAAAATAAATAAGGAACCTGTCTTAAACTAAGCTAACTCTCCTAACCCAAGCCCACATTCACTTAAACATCATATCACCATAAATAAACTGTTTTCACCGTTTAATTTTCATTTCAACTTATCACCCGAGGAGAAGCGCACATAGCAGCTTCGAAACGGGAAAAATTTTTTGTAGTGATACTATGAATTTATAAACCATTGTAACAACCATTACAATATATATATATATATATATATATATATATATATATATATATATATATGTATGTATGTATGTATGTCCAGTCCGTAAACGGTGAGGATAATCCAACAAGATTGACTTAATATAAAATATTAAGTGTTATATATATAGAGAGATCTCAATGAATGTTATCCAGAGCAAATTATATTTATAAATATTTACTCAACACGCCATTTCAAGTGGTTATAAACTATAGTTCATTTCAATGAGCTAATTAGCACATTTCATCAGACCTTACAATATTCCTTGTATTTGGTACCAAAAATTTTACACAATCTTGACCTCTTCAAGTTCAGGGTTTTCCGTTATTTTTCCTGCATGACCCATGAACTTTATTTATTGCCTATCCTTGCACCTATACATCCCTCATTAACCCTCTTCATTAAGTAGATGTGTAAATGGGAGAACATGAGTTAAGAAAAAAAAAGAACATACTCTAGACAGGATGTTTTCTCCATCACTACCATCTTGACTTCTTCAAGTGGAGAGAGATAGAGACAGAGAAAGGGAGAGACGTTATCTTTCCTATATAACATCGCTTCTTACCCTTTCTTACACTCATATAACATCACATGGAAACCGCCAACGTAGATCGAAACACCAGGAGAAATAATAAAAAAAACAGATAAAAGTTGTGTCATCTATATCGGGATAGAGACAGAGCGTTACGTAAAATATTAAACAAAAAAAAATAATGGGAAAATATAGACATTCGAACAAATATCTACTTTGCTACACAATAACAACAAAATCAAATAAGCATTACAAAAAAAGAAAAAAATTACCACATATAAATGAAAATATAAATATGAATATAAACATTTAATCACAACAAAAAACAGAAAATAATATGACACCCTCCAAACAGAAAATATATATTAAAATTTAAAAAAAAGATCACACACCCGGTAGTATGTTTTCTGAATACACTAAACTCTTGACCTCTTCATGTCTAGGGCAGCCGTTGTCTTTCCTGCATAGCAGCGAGAACTTCACTTCTTGTAGATTCAATCAATCATATAACACCACGTTGTAATTTTCTACCTTGATTGGCTCCCGAGCCCTGAATTGAGTGAACATTAGAATCAAAATCTTACTTAACTATATTAATTGCAATGCATAGATATTGAATAAAAGAAAGTCGTGGAAAGTCCTGATCAACTTAAAAAGTCGACCTCTCCAATAACCTCATCTACATTAATTGAATAGATGGTTTAATTTTCTACAGACGTCATATTGTACTTTTGTGCGATATCCCTTAAAAAATCGTGTTCTGTTTTCTACAAGACGCTCGAGGAAGTAAAGAGAGGAAGAGACCGAACCTTCGTCGGTAAGAAATAAATAAATAAATCAATCAATAACGAAGTGTTTCAAGGAAAGCGAACAATATACGGCATGTTATGCCGGTGAATTTTCAAACGGCAGATTGGATTGTTTTGCAGACGATAATCGAAGTATCAGGGGAAATTAAAAAAAACAAAAAACAAATCAAATCAAAACATTGAAAAAAAAAAGGAAAAAGTAAAGAAAAAACCGTCAAAGCTTTACTGATGCCATTCCTGTTTCGTTTCGGTTCGCTTGGCATCGCTTGATTTCCGTTTCTCTTTTTGCATTGTTCCTACTATTGTTTCTTTTCCCATTGTTGAGACAACCTGAAACCTTGAAATTGTGGTAAAGAAGAAAAAGACGGTGAGAGACAGAAAAGCATAAATGTGTACGAAAAGTGTTTTCGTTCCGCAAACAAATAAGAGACATGGGTGTTCAAGTGTATTTATTTATTTATTGTTGATGTAGATTTAATATAGATTTATTTTCTTTTTCGTCATTGCATTCCAGTGAGGATTCTCGACTCAATTGATACGGGCAATGAGGAGAATAGACATTGTTTTTTGTGTTTATGTGTGTGTGCGCGCGCGCATGCGCGTATTTAAAAAAAAGTTTTTTATCCTTAGTCTATGTTTTCTTTCTGCTTTTATTCTCTTTTACATTTCAATTTCAGGAGACCAGAGAACAATTTCGAAAACGAGGAATTTCTCAAAGATTTATCAGTTTTATTGAAACTGAATGTTGAGAGTAAACCCCACATACATACATACATACATACATACATACATACATACGTATTGACCTGCGCGGGGTACGTGACTGTTGGAAACGGAAAATCCTCTTCAAAACACGCAACCTGAACTACTATGTAATGGTCAACATTAGAAAAATGACTACACCAAGGACAAAAAACACCCTAGAAAATGGCTATAGAAGTAACCAGAAGCGCTCGGGACAATAACAATTAGAGACAATTTATATATTTCTTAACTTGTACAAAAAGGAACAAAAAGTTAGGATGGTAAAAAAAACACAATACCAAATTAATTAAATTTTCTTGTTGGCCATTTTGAATGAAAGATCCTTGAATAAAAGGTTGCTGCCTAAATACAAACAAACAAACACAAACACACACACACATATATATATATATATATATATATATATATATATATATGTATATAGTGTTGAGTTGCGATGATGATTAGAGTCAAGATTGTTGTTTTTTAGTAATTTACAAATAAAAAGATTAGATAATTTATCGAGTTTTTATTCGACCTCAACAGAATGCAGAAAACACTGGACGGCCGTTTCGTCCTATATTTGGGACTAATCAGCAATAGCGCACCCACTACCAGGAATTGAACGCCAGACAGTTGCGTTATTAAGCAGATGTCATACCAACTGTACCACGGGCCCCAGCGACGAATAGGTAACTAACTAAACTTGATATAGCGCCACTCTTGATATAGTGCCTCATCTGGGAAGCACAGTCTTCAAGGAGCTTGGATGGCTTCCTCCTAGGAATATGTGAATGAGTGGCTATATCATGTTTAATTAGTTACCTCTTCGTCACCGGGCCTGTGGCACAATTGGTGTGACATCTGTTTGATAATGAAACTGTCTGGGTTTCAATTCCTGGTAGTGGATACACACTGCTGATGAGTCCCAAATATAGGACGAAATGACCGTCCAGTGCTTTCTGTATTCTGTTGAGGTCAAATATAAATACTTGATGAATTATCGAATTATTTCAAATCCTCATACAATTTCAAATAAAAAGATATTTGGCAAACGAGTTTTGTTGTAGTAAAGTACTCAATATCAGGAAAGAACTACAAGGTTAAGTAAAATATTAAGCAAAAAAACCGAAATAATGGTAAAATGTAGACATTCGAACAGTCATCTACATTGCTATACAAATAACAACAAAAACAAGTAAACACAACATAAAATATAAAAATACCACATATCAATAAAAATATAAATATATAAACACTCAATCGCGACAAAAAACAGAAAATAATATAACAACCACTCAACGGAAAAGATCACGCATAATGCCCACAAACATAAATACACACAAAAACACAAACATTTAACTATGACTATTAACTGTAAAAGAAATCCTTTAAGCGGTCACATATACTATGTCGGTAAGAGAAAGCTCAAGCTAAGTCAATAAAAAGAGGTTAACATAAATAAAAAGAAGAAACCAACTAAAAAGGAATTAAGCAGACACCAATTCAATATAAAGCAATTAAGCGAAAAGCCATTCGCGCGCGCATTAAAAGTAATAAAAATAAATCAAACGATTTCACAATAAAAAGAAATTGAACCAACCGCAAATACAACATTAAAAAGAAGTCAACACAACAAAAGCAACCAAAAACAATTAATCAATTGTAAACAACTCACATACCAAAATATCAAATTACACCAAGCTCCATATAAATAAGAAAAAAAACTTGGATACAACAGTAGTTCGAAAAATTAGCCCTGACAAATGACAACATCATAACGGTGCCCTTACGAAACTTCGAGGTCGACATAATTCTACTCAGTTAAGTGACAAATTTCTTTCTCTCTGTAAATATATAGAAATAAATGAATATATATATATATATATATATATATATATATATATATATATGTGCGTGTGTGTGTGTAGACAGAGAGAGAGAGAGACAGAGAGAGAGAGAGACGTAAATTGATGAATATATATACAAAGAGGGTGTACGTAGATATAGCATGTTATAGATTTAGTTCCCATGAACAACGAGTAAACTTAAATTCAAATCTATTAAACTGTCAGTTTGAAATATGCACCTGATGATTGGATAATGCATCAAACTACGAGTCGTGTCAGAAACGTCAGATAATATATATATATATATATATATATATATATATATATATATTGTGTATTTGGCCGACAAATTCTCTTTTATACAGGTTTCATTAAAAATGACAGAAAATTTATTATCATTAGGTTTTTTGTATAATTTGTCATGTGTCTGTATAAAGCAAGGTTTTTCCGAAATGCTGTAATATTGATTACGTTGTTGGCTGCCCGGTCATTCAATTGAAAAATTGTGTATCTGGGAAGCAAGTTTATTTGAAAAATTAACCAAACATGAGTCCTGTTTTACAAAATACAACAAAAAAAAAAAACAGTACTTCGCATTTTTTTTAACTTACGCGTCATAGCAACTGGAGATTTTGAATAAGCACTTGACTTTATCTTTTCAACATAACCACTAAAAAACCCGAGCAATTTCGGTCATTACAGAAGGTATATATATATAGTTTATAAAGAAAAACTGAACACGTCATATTAGTTATAAACTATAGTTCATTTCAATGAGCTTAATTAGCTCATATCATCAGACTCTTTTACAATAATTCCTCCATCTGGCATGACCTAATGGGGACAAATAGACGCCTAAAGTCAGGGGAATTGGTTTTTTCAGAGTTCATGCCATCTAAGACGGTCAAAATAACGGATACTACCCATATGTGGAACTGGACTCTATCTCTTTTTCCTTCCTCCTTCCCCTTACATTTATTGTGATTTATTTATTTGTATGTAGTCTTATGTTTATTATTATTATTTCTATTATGTTCCCACTTCCTTTTAAGGAAACGTTCATTCCGGCAGAAATTTTATGCCAGATGGAGGAAATATTGTAAAAGAGTCTGATGATATGAGCTAATTAAGCTCACTGAAATGAACTATAGTTTATAACTAATATGACGTGTTGAGTTTTTCTTTATAAACTTCATATCGCATCGAGCTCTCTATATGGATTTGCCTATTAATAATTTATATTAAGAAAATCTTGTTGGATTATTCTCACCGTTTACGGACCGACAACTATATATATATATATATATATATATATATATATATATATCAAGTGTGAGAGGCCGTGAACGTTTTATTTAAAGTGTATATTTATTGTTGTTTAAAAATATTATACATGTTATGAGTTTTTAAGTGTTCATAATGATATTTGTCACAAAAATTTTTATTAAGTTGGTTCTAAGCTTTCGGATCACATGAGCCATCTTCAGAGTGGTTACAGGGACGTTAACATAAAAACATCCACCATCAGCGCTGATTTTATTTTGTGTTGGCATAAAACTTTGCTAGGCAGCGATAACAGTTACCAAAAATAGTAAAAGCAGTTCGTAAATTTGTAATACGGTTCTATGACGTCACACCGCGTGAAATCTCAAAATGATAACAGAACCATATATTTAAATGCAATGTAATGTGTTATGACCAGATTTAATCGTGATTTTATTAAGTGTGGGTTGTTTGGTTGTAATGTAGATGGCCTCCAATATCTGAAGGTTCTTTTTACTGTGTGTATGAGTGAGGATTATTGTGTTGCTGACTAAAATCTGTCTGATATTGCCTACTATGTTTTTCTAAGAAATGTTGTTTAATTTTACTCTGATCAGAAAGATGACAGGTAAGTCTACGGGAGAGTGTGGTTGTAGTAAAACCGATATATGTAGTGGGTTTATGTTAGTACCATAGATACAATCTTTGATCAGGCATGTAAATTGATACACTACATTGATTTTCTGCAGAGGATTTAGTTGAGTGCTTGTAGTGTTATTAGAGACTATGAGGTCAATTGTTTTGAATTTTTTATAATATATGATGAGCTTAATTTAATTATTATTATTTATTAGTTTAACATTTCTACGTATTATGTTTTTGTGAGTTTTTCATCTTGTTTTTAATTTTTATGTATTTGGTTGCAATAGTATAAGTTAATAGTGTTATGTTTATTTTGATGTACACCATTATTATTAATATTATCAATATTGTTAAAGCTATTGTTAAGTTTTTTGAGATACATTTTAATTTGTTGATCAATAACGGAGTTAGGAAATCCATTATTGACAAGTGTTTGCTTAATGTTGTGTAATTCTTTATAAAATATGCATTTGTGCGCGTTGAATTAAGTTCTTTTTATAACAGCTAACTTATATCGTTGGGGGCATTCGCTATTATAATTAAGACACGAGTTTATGCTGGTTGGTTTCCTATATAGAGAAGTAGTAAATCTATGTGCGTTAGAATCAATGAATACATCAAAGAATGGGATTTTGTTATTAATATTAAGGTCTAATGTAAATTTGAGAACGGAGGGACTTTCAAATTTGTTTTTAATTTGTGTAATTTGATCGATATTCGTAGCTAAAATGAAGATGTCATCTATGTATCTTACATATATAGAGGGTTTATTATTATTATTATTTATTTTATTTTCAAAATTTGTCATATAATAAATAGAAAAGAGGGGACCTAAAGGAGATCCCATCACAATTCCATTTATTTGGGTATAAATATTACCTAAGGGGCCATGAAAGTGTACTTGTGTGGTACATGCTAATAATAGTTTTTTTTTAATATAGTGGGTTTAATATTGATATATATATATATATATATATATATATATATATATATATATATATATATATATATTTAAAACAAAAACATTAATCCAAAAGGAAATGCAGGAAGGTAAATCCCAAAGACCCGATCCTAATTAATGTTAATATTTTAATATTAAAAAATGATACATAAAAAATGATTTTATATAAATTTAATTTTAATTAATTAATTAATTAAAATGATACATAAATTTAAATTAATTAATTAAAATGATGCATAAAATGATTTTAATATAAAATTAATTTAAATTAATTAATTAAAATGATACATAAAAATGATTTAATATAACATTTTTTATTAATGATAAAAATGATTTTAATATTAACAAATTATTTTATATATATATATATATATATATATATATATATATATATATACAAAGAAATAATATATTTATTTTTAAATCGTCGTTTTTATGACTTAAAAATATGCTTTAATATTACAAACTTCTTTAAAATCGGAAATACACGTACATAACGAAAGCCCTCTTTTAAGCTCACAATGGTAGTATATATACTTAAACGAATAGTGTTAAAATGGGTAAACCATTTGGCCAAACTTACTATAATTATTATACGCCTTATGTTTAAAATGATGTTTTCAATAACATCAAATTTTCGTCATCGATCATATTTTCACTTTAGGTAACAAAAAGAAAAAAAGAAAAAGAATTTATAAATTTTATAACGAACTTAACAAGAACAGATTTTCCATTCTTAGACGTTCTTGTACATTACAATATCAATAAATTCCTTACTTCACAATAAAAAAAGTAAAAACACTTACCTGTAATAATGAATGCCCACTCAGATGTAAATTAGCCGAATAAGTCTTCTTAAAGAGAATGCATTTCATCTAACACCCACGTAAGCTATTCTTTACCAAACAATATTCAACAAATCTGATTTAGCAACGGTTTTCTAAATTACATTATATACGTCAGTATAAAGTAAATAATAATAACATAGTTCACAGAGAGAACATCAATAATGTTTATATATTTTATCGTAACTAGCTAAATAAAAATTACACACACGATGAATACGCTTTGGTGCACATTATTAAAATATGCATCACTTACGTTGAACAAACTAAAAGTTACAATTTAATTATCTATCATAAAAGTCAAAATCATGTAATCTCATTAGAAACTACATTTCGTCGTTGAGATCAAAACCATATCAGACCAATTTTATATACAAACAGACACACACACATTATACAGTTCAATATATCCCTCACAAATATAATTAAAAATTTTCCATTGCTTAAATACTTGTGACACATGTGGTAATATGCACATACACTCATATACATAATTATTAACTAACCTTAGCGTCCAACATACACCTAAACAGACAAGCGATTCAATACAAGTATACACATACACTATTAGACAAAGATATTCCATATATTTAAAGATAGGTAATTATTATCTATTGCTTTCATACACACGACTCGTATCTGACCAATAAGAACTAACCCAATTCATAACATACTAGTATACAATCTCTGTTGATTTTTTAATTTTTCTATCGGGAAAATTTCTTAGATTGAGATACGTTTTCTATTTGTTATTTTTCTTTATCCTATCATCTTGCCAGATACTGATCCATATATTCAACACTCGCAACCACACACACACACACACACACACACACACACACACACACACATATATATATATATATTAGTCATCCACATATACACCTTATATATATATATATATACACACCTTATATATATATATATATATATATATATATATATATATATATATATTCTCTGTTTTCTTTTAAGAAAAACTTTAAACACCGGTCATATTTCCGTAATAAATTTATTTCAGTCAATAATTGTTGTTGCCAACAATCACCGACTTCATCAGACGGAAGGCCCTATTCGACTTGTTTCATGTCGTATTACTACGGAATGAAAGTTCAGTATATATATATATATATATATATATATGTATATATATATATATATATATATGTATATATATATATATATATACACCTTACATATATACATATATATATATATATACTTATTAGGGCACCAATTTTTTTAAAGAAATGACGTATTTCATACTATTTTTAGTATTTATTGCCAAGTAGATAATTCAAAATGAAAATAGAATGGTTCTTTTGTTATTATTATTTGCAAAATTTTACAAGGCAAGGAAGCAAAGATGAACTCGTCCGAATCACGTTCAATTTCCTTCATTCTTTCATTGATGAAACTGCAATATAGGTCATTATAAAATATTTACAAATTCGTTTGATGCACATGATATTGTGCATGCAGTATTAACGAAAAACCTATTCTATTTTCTCTTACAATTATTTACTAGGCATAAAACACTAAAAATAGTATGAAATACATCATTTTTTTTTAAACAGTGGAGTATCCTAATAATTATGGCCAGTAGTATATATATATATATATATATATATATATATATATATATATATATAGTAACGGTAAACAATCCGTGATGAGAAAATTTTCCTTGGTGAATAATACAAGTTGATCCTAGTAATATAATATAAATATCGTAATATAATAAAAATTATAAAATATGAAAAATGATCCACAAAATGAGCTCAGTGCATTTAATTACAGAGCAAATATTCATTATAAGTTTTTCCCTGTAAGACAAAAACCTACCACTCTCTCCTGACCTCCACCTCCTGCCTTTTGTCTGACCGAAATGTTTACTTATGATATGAATTCATGCCACAACAGAATGACAAGACAGACGACTGACATTATCGTTTGCCGAAATAGACTATTCCACTTATGAGGTAGTTCGAAATTATATATATATATATATATATAGAGAGAGAGAGAGAGAGAGAATGATAGAGAGAGCAATAATAATATTTGGAAAAGCACATTGTTTTCTTATATATATTTGTAATATTTATGATTCATATATATTTACAGAAAATTTTAAAAATTAAAACTGCTTTAATTACATGTGAATTTTTTAAAATTTTTTACTATAACTAGTTTTACAAATAGTTGTAATATTTATTATATTTCCACTTAAGACTCAAATAAAATTTAAAAAATATCAAGGGCCTTAACTAGTTCTATTTGTCGCTTATGATAAAGAAAATATGAGAGAATCTATTTTGAGGGAGATGCCTCTGGTTTATGTAATGAATTGTGTTTTGGTTGAAACTTGATGATGCGCTTTTGATCAATGGTCTTGAAGTTGTAGTGGTATAATGGGAATATATTAATGCCTGACAGATTGTGTCTTCCGTAGTCCTCTATAGTTGGCTAGCGGGTATTTCTCTTTATAATAAGTGTTTGTACATACTTTTCTAACAATTTCATTTTTACACCCCCCTTCACACACACATATATATAAACTAGCAGTATAGCCCAGCGTTTCTTGGGTGTGATGAAAGCTTTCAAACTAATCCATGGTCCTGGAGCTAAGACTCTTTGGACGTTGGTACGAAGGACTAAAAAGCAATAGTTGTTTCCAGTTAAAGCAAAACCGTAGACTGAAAGAAAAATGAATGGATGTAAGTCAAATTTTGATTTCCTGGTATCGATATCAAATAAGTTTTTTCGTCATAAACTGAATTTTGAAGGCTAAATAAGTCCTCTGAATAAATGGTATCATGGCTGAGACTAAGAACTATAATTATACCTACTTAGAGCCAAACCTGAAGCAAAAACTAAAATAAAAGGGCTGAAAAAATACAGACATACAGATAGATAAACAGACACACACAAACATCTTGCCTTTTATATATATTATCGATTATCTGCATGATTGTAAGAACTGCAACCTTGAAACTTCTGAATATCGTTTCTTATGTCTTTGTCTATGAGTGTATCAAATTTGATTAAAATCGGACCACTCCTTCTATAACTCGATTTTTTCGATTATCGATTTTCGATATTTCTCAGGGGTACCTCGATACAAAATTTAGCTAAGAACACTCGCAGACGCTTATAGTACAACTGTGTAAATTTTCAAGAAAATCGGTTCATCTGTTTCGGAGTCTATAGGTAATGGACACACACACAGACACACACGCAGACAAAGTTCCATTTATTATATAAGTTTAGATTAAAAATAAAAAAAAATTAAAATTTTACGAAATTTAAAAGCGCAGATTTACGAATATAAAATAGACGTACGCTTGGACATAGGTTCCAACTCTCTTGTATTCATCGAAATAAAGCAGGTCACAATTTTGATTTCACTGATGTCAGTTTAGTTAAAAAAAGAACATAACCCTTTAAGGAGAAAGTTCTTTAAAGACATATTAACATTACCACCAACTGTAAACACACGATTAAAACATTACATTACTTCCAAAATTTTTTCACAAAATAGTAATTAATGAATCCAAAATACCAGTAGATATTATTAAATAAGTTATAACTTACTTATTATCATTATATATAATTTAGAGTTGCTTATTATTATCATTCTTTCTTTCATGTTATTATTATGTCATTTTTCATTATAATTCGATTTCTGCTATGGTCGCACTACCAACTAAGTCTGCGGGAAAACCTAAGGCAGGTCGTTGCGTGTTGTTATGGCTCCATTTCATGTTTTTTCTATCTTCCCCATCATCCCTAGCGTTACATAGACAAAGTTCTCCTTAGTGTGTGGACTGTACTTAATAAGACAATTTTTTGTATATCTCTTAAGCTGGGGTTTCCAGGGATTCTTTCAATGTGTTGTTTTGTTCCATTCTTTATCATTCCAAGTGCACCCACTATCACTGGTACGATACTTGTTTTCAATTTCCGCATTTTTTCTATTTCAATTTCAGATCTTTATATTTTGACAATTTTTCGAATTTCTTGGTTGCTATGTTACAATCGGCTGTACAAGCCATATTAAATAATAATTTTTTCTTTTTAGTTTTTAACAATAATGTCCGGCTTATTTGCTTCAATTTTTCAGTCTGCAGAGATGGTGAAATCCCATAAAATGTTGACATCTTCTATTTCTGTAACCGGTGCTGGGTGATGTTCATACCAGTGTTTGTTTACATATTTTCCATAGTGTTTGCACATTGCCCAGTGTAAATCTTGTTCTACTCTATAGTGACAATTTTTATATTCATTTGAGGCAAGTACAGAACATCCTGAGGTTAGATGATATATTGTTTCTTGGTATTTATCACAGAACCTACATTTTGGATCCACTTTATTTTGTATAATATTTGCCTGAAAGTTCGTAGTGAAAAGACTTCCGCAGCAAGAATAAAGCCTTCAGTTTCAGACTTTAATCCAGATGCATGTAACCATCGATGAATATTAACTCTATCAACATTGGGTCTATATTAGCACGTTCTGGATATTGGCCATGCAGAGGTTTCTATTGCCAGCGTTGTTTTATCTGTTCAAGAACTTTATCCTTGGCTTTCTTTTTCATATTTTTTGCCGCAGTAGTTGGTTCTTGGCTTCTGTTTTGCTTTTCTATGGAATCTAATAAATGCAAATCTTGTTTGTATTTGCTGCCTCCTTTTATAATTGAATATTTTTTCTTTTTGTTTTCCTGTTGTTTGACTAATTGCATCATCCAGTTCTATGTTATTTCTATGTCTGTTAATAAGCCAATACTTGTTGTCTTGTATGACAAGTCTAGCTGAATAAGAATTATAAGCTGAATATCATTATTATTATTACATTTTATTTAGTAATTTATTATTTCATTAAAATATTCTAACCGTTAATATTTTTATGTTATATTATATATGTGGTTCTTCTTTATATAATATTATTACGTAATTGTCTTGTAATAATTTATATACATATATAATTTATATAAGTTATATTTTCTTTCATTAAAAGATACTAAGCGTTAACGATATTTAATAATTTATTTCAATAAAAGATTCTGTTAACATTATTTTCACTAGAATTTTAACGGAAATATATTACGTTTATGATTCATACGTGATTCTCACGTTATTTCGAATGAAAATCGTTCCATCATTTGATTTCTCTCAACGCATACATTCATAACTGTTTTCTCTTATTTTATGTAAAAAGATCGCGTTGACACATACATTCAAACAAATACAAGTTTTATCTATTTATCTATCTATCTATCTATCTATCTATCTATCTATATATATATATATATATATATATATATATATATATATCTCAGTCTGGTCATATCTATCTATCTATCTATCTATCTATCTATCTATCTATCTATCTATGTCTGTTCATTATCTATCTATCTATCTATCTATCTATCTATCTATCTATCTGTCTGTCTGTCTATCTATCTATCTATTTTTAATTGAATTTTAATACATAATTATATTTTATTTCATTGAAAGATACTAACTGTTAACGATATTTAGTAATTTATTATTTCAATAAAAGATTCTGTTAACATTATTTTCACTAGAATTTTAAAGGAAATATATTACGTTTATGATTCATACGTGATTCTCACGTTATTTCGAATGAAAATCGTTCCATCATTTGATTTCTCTCAACACATACATTCATAACTGTTTTCTCTTATTTTATTTAAAAAGATCGCGTTGACACATACATTTAAACAAATACAAGTTTTATCTATCTATCTATCTATCTATCTATCTATCTATCTATCTATCTATCTATCTCAGTCTGGTCATATCTATCTATCTATCTATCTATCTATCTATCTATCTATCTATCTATCTATCTATCTCAGTCTGGTCATATCTATCTATCTATCTATCTATCTATCTATCTATCTATCTATCTGTCTATCTATCTATCTATCTATCTATCTATCTATCTCAGTCTGGTCATATCTATCTATCTATCTATCTATCTATCTATCTATCTATCTATCTATCTATGTCTGTTCATTATCTATCTATCTATCTATCTATCTATCTATCTATCTATCTATCTATCTATCTATCTATCTATCTATGTCTGTTCATTATCTATCTATCTATCTATCTATCTATCTATCTATCTATCTATCTGTCTGTCTATCTATCTATTTTTAATTGAATTTTAATACATAATTATATTTTATTTCATTGAAAGATACTAACTGTTAACGATATTTAGTAATTTATTATTTCAATAAAAGATTCTGTTAACATTATTTTCACTAGAATTTTAACGGAAATATATTACGTTTATGATTCATACGTGATTCTCACGTTATTTCGAATGAAAATCGTTCCATCATTTGATTTCTCTCAACGCATACATTCATAACTGTTTTCCCTTATTTTATTTAAAAAGATCGCGTTGACACATACATTTAAACAAATACAAGTTTTATATTCTACATTTTAATATTCATCCGTTGTTTTATCACACGTGACACGTATCTGACCAATGAAACCTTATCTCAATAAACATACTGTCTCTCAAATTTTTAAATCATTCTTCTTTAAAGAATCTCTGAAGAAGCTTGTTTTAAATGAAACATGTTACACTTATTTCCTACTTGTTCTTTATTTATTCTAATAATCTTCTCTGATTCCGATCCATATTTTCAAATTATATATATATATATCTATATATATATATATAGATATATATATAGATATATATATATATGGTGTCCATAAAGTTCGGGTGCACTTTAAAAATTTATAACTTTTTTTTGTATTTGCGATAGAAATAATTTGTAAAAAATATTAGAAATATGTAAACCGCTATTTTTAAGGTTTTATTGAAATTTTATTTAAGTTTCCACATGTCCTCTATCATTACTAATACAAGAGGTAATATGATTTTCCAGTTCACGGAAAACATTTGACAACTGATTTACAGTAAGGCCTGAAATCAATAACGATACTTAAATCTAGGTGCATAAAACTTTAGAACATTTTTCACAGATTAATGTTATCACGAATACAAATAAAGTTTAAAATTGTGTAAAGTGTACGCAGACTTAATTGATACCCTATATATATATATATATATATATATATATATATATATATAGAGAGAGAGAGAGAGAGAGAGAGAGAGAACCCAATCTTACCCACTATTCAATTCTTCTTCAGATCAGTCAGTTAAGTTCCATACGTAATACCGGCTTGGGCGATCATGTCTTTTTCGATCCATGACTGACTAGGCAAAATATTTTCCCGGAGTAAATTGTCATATCTTTCAGCGGTAGACTGGTTGCCAACCAAGGCTATAAAACCCAATCTACCCTACTAGCCAATCAACCCATAGCTGGAGGGAGAAGGTATGGATTAATACCTTTCTCAAGTGTATTTGCACGTAAGCGAATCCAAAGAATCCAACTGAACAGTATTTATTTATTTCTATTATTATATATATATATTTGATATTTCAGACCGGCCTCGGCCTTTCATCAGAAACAAATGATTTTAAAATTTAAACTAGAAGCGTCCGCTGGGTTAGGAAACGAACGGGGGTCTACGCCGTACTGATGAGCTGTAATACAGCGAAACAGATCTGTCTGCGGATGACTATAGTATATATATATATATATCCTCAAATCCTCTTTTATTCAACTAATTCCATAACGTGGAAACAAAGGCATGTGTATAATGGCTTTTCTAACCATCTGATAGATTAACATATTATAGCAAAAACAATTAAAAAATGATGGTTGGAAATACACACAGGAAAGAAAAGTATTACTTGTACTAATAAGTCTAAACAGGTTCCCCAGGCAAACCAAATCCTCACAGCTCGTCTTTATCTCCGATACGCTGCTCACCGACACGAACGAACAATACAACCCTCCCAAAAATGAGCATACCATGTTTTAAACACTCAACCCGGCTACCACTCAGCTAACGAACGCCCAGAACCGGTCAATAAAATGGCTACAAGCGACACTAACAAATCTATGACTACGAAGTGCTGTTCGATGCTCCATCCTTCCGAAGCTCGTCGATTCGCAGTCTCCACACACCCTTGAAAAACATATACGCGACTCTGGCCCTTTTGGGTCTCCGAGGTATGTCACTGCTAAACATATACTTTTTCTTTCTAACGTAACGAATTGTAACAAAAAAAACCAAAAAAAACAAAAAAAAAACACAAAAAGAAATAATAACATTAATGCTTTCTACAAAAATTACATACAAGCAATTATAAACAGGACGCCTCTTTAGTTCGAATCATCATCCGAATATATGCAATTTCGGTTGACTGAAACAAAAAAATTAATTATCTATCATAGAAAATTTCAAACTGCTAAGCTTATTGTCAAAATTATGAGTTTCACATGCAAGATCTAAATTAGAACAAATATTATTTACGAATTTAAATACTCTATGTTCTTGATCGCTCCAGGTTTGTAAATAATTACATTGGATACACCACAACAAGTTTGACGTGAAAACTCATGTTGCATCTCTCTGACCATAGTTCAATTTAATCCCATTTAAACAAACGTGGACTTACTAAACTATATGCATAACGTACTCGTTGATAATACATATATAAGATCATCATCCACTTGCAAAAAAGGCTAAAAATAATGGAAACCTTTTTAATAAAAAAGAAAAATTCAACATCGACTACGAACACGGCATAAAGGTGCTTACCGTATTCGGAATATAAATCATGGACATGACTCTACACACTTACATAAACACTACGCATATTCAGTTACTTTTAAAATAAAATCCTTTCTTGATCATGGCTAAAAGTATAGCCGAAAGTGATAAGAAAAACAACGCATTCGTACACCTTTTTATATGATTTAGGTTTTGCAAAGAAAACTATTATAAGATCACACGAAAAATTACATAAAAATTCTTCATATAAAAACCATCACACCTTGCCTGTCATTTTTAATGAAACTTGCATAAAAGAGTGATTACTGCCCAAATACACTAATATATATATATATATATATATATATATATATATATATATATAATTTCTAAATATATATTGGTAAATATAACAGACAATGAATGTCTATTATGTTTAATCTTAAGCAGTTCTAAACATCGTATTTTGGCTTTAATTTCAGGTGAAAATAAAGACAAAATTTACCCAATATTTGGATATTTTCTATATGGTGGTTCTAAGCTTCGGCTCATATGAGCCATCTTCAGATAGTTTACAGAGACGTTAACATAATGAAAGCTACTTCTTCTTCTTCTTCTTCTTCTTCTTGTTCTTGTTCTTCTATTATGGTCATTTACATTTAGGCCGTCAGCGGTCTTTGTTTTCCATAAGCTCGTCAGCATAGTATATCTTTGTAACGTTCCTTCCTTTGTTAAGCCTTCCGATCCTCGTTCGGCTATCCATTCATACAAATTACTCAACAGCTTTCCTTTCTCTTCCTTTTCAGTCTATGTTATGCCCTGTGTGGGTTACATTTTCCAACCAATCTTTCCTTATTTTGTTTTCAGGAAATGCAACTGACACGTTATGATTTTCATTAATAGCTTACTGTTGTTACCATTTTCTTTAAGACTCTCTGAGTTTTTGTTCGCCTCTGCTGTAGTCAATTATTAAACACACAACTGTTGGGTAAAAGTCACAGTATGAAAACAATGCCTTTATCCACTCGGCCTTTCTTTAAGACTTCCTCGTTGCTTACTCGCTCCGCCCATGGATTCCACTGAACCCTGCTGTTGAACGGCATTTTTATTGCTTCCATCTGTGAAGAGATTGTTTTGCATTCGCGACCATACAAGAGGATTGATATCGCAAAGAAATTCAGCTCATTTTTCACAAATAATCGTTGATCGTTAATGAGGAAGTGAGAATTTTTTTTCTCTCGCCGAAATGACCACACAACAAATATCGTTTTCGGAGTTTTATTTGAATATATATATATATATATATATATATATATATATATAGGTTGGTGGTAAAGTTTATCGGACAACTTCAAAATGTCAGTCGATGTCCAAAACAATCTTAAGTCCGTCGTTAGCTGGGATAAAAAATGGCTTGCTAATTTTAACTCTTTCAAGACTAATCCTCTTTCGATTAATCATCTGATAGACCCCTAGCAGCCATCCATCAGCATGGCTGATGCTAACCTCCGGAAAGTGATTCGTTACTCCTTCGCGAGGTCACGTTCTCAGCTGACACGAAGAGAAAAGACTATATTGAATACATCGCTACGTCAGCTGAAAAGAAAATCGGATAACTGTATCGGGCGAGGCAATTTTTCTCTCAGGAATCGATATTACATATCTGTAAGTCTACCATGTGCGTTGGGGTGAAATGAATATCGGCTCGAAACAAGACATCGGGGTCCCGAGTTCTAATTCCAGTTGAATTACTTGCATTCACTTACGCGCAAATACCTTTGGGAAAAGTATTAATCCGTCTCTTCCCTCCTGTTATGGGTTAAATAACAGGATAAATTGGGTTCTATAGCCTTAGCTTACAACCAGTCTACACAGAACGTAATGGCAGCCTACTGCTTGATAATTTTCTGCTCAGTCAGACATGTCTCTTTCGGTACATGATCACCCAAGTATGTATCACGTATGACACTTGACTGAAATCTACCATTCGACTATGCTTAGAATAGTACTGCCACATATGGACCGATTTTCCTTGAGCTTCTTAGTAAATTTCCCCCACCCACCAAAACAATCAGCAATATTGTTAGTCTTGATCTGGTGGCTCGGTTTCACTCATTTTCCGTCGCCTCTTTATGTCTTTTCTATAAATACTTACATTATAGTTGTTCAGATTATCTCCTCGTTATGGTACCTAGACTTTATGAATTTCAGCGTAGAATTAGATTGAAAACAAGGTCTCGTTAATTTACAATTGAGTTGGCTATATATAGTTATATATATACTTCTTTTTCAGTTTCTTTTCTCGCACTGGAACTCTATTCGGACTCTATACTTTCCACCCAAATTTGCTCTGCAAAACTTTAAATGTAATGTTAATCACTGTGTAATGTCCTCCTGATTACTCTTTCCTCTTCACGCTCATTATTAATGTTTCTATCCCTAATTCTTCCGCACCCAGTAACCTTTTGTGTCTTAGTGGCTTTATTGCCTTGCAAAGAGTTATACTGATCAAAAAAAAAATTCAACTTCAAAACATAATCAAAAGCACAATTAAAAAGATACACTCACGCACAGTCCTACACAGACTCGGGCACCCGGACTAGGGCAAGCACAGATAATCACGCACGCACACACACACACACACACACATACACATTTACACACCTATGAAATAAATCAATTGTCCTGTTCTGCATTCGTAAATGCAAAGCCCCTGTGCACGGCAAATAGCAAGTGAAAAACACCGAAAACAAATATCCTGCTATTCGCATTCCTGAAATTCCAGTCTACTGAATCGCTTCGTTCTTCTCGTATCAGTTCTCCGAAATCAAGTGATTCATTCGTCGGCGTTGTCGAAAAGATCCCAGATTTTAACGAAGACAACATCCTTCTCCTCGACACAGAAAAAAATATATATATAGCAAAAATATTCGAATAAAGTAACGTGATTAATTGCTAAAAATCAAAATTCGTTTCAGAATCATTAACTTTGATATTGAGAACGACTATTATCTCTTGCCTATTATGTCTAGCGTGCAACTATCAGCGTGTTACGTATATTTTCCAAGTAGCTATGCCTTGAATAATAAGCATGTGTTCCTTAGCATGTGTTCCTTAGCATTGTTTGGAAGCCAGTCTAGCAGAAGGCAAATTCTAAATTTAAAAACATGGAGAATATAACTGGTGGCCATTTCAATTGAAGGGATGTGGACATTTTTTAAGTGCCTATGAATATTTTTTATTTATATTTTTATTTTTTTTAATCATATCACCCCGAGCAAGGCTGTAACGCCACTGAAGCGCAGGGGGCTACGTAGGAAAGAAAAGATTGGAAAAGAGAAAGCGGGAAACTACATCCTAAACAAGGAACAAGGGATGAGCCTCTTCACCTGTTCAATAGACGTGGGTGGAGTGTGAACCGGGCGATAGTTTAGTCTATCTTTTCCAATTTAAAAAAAAAGAAAAAGAAAACAGTGAAAAGATTGGAAAAGAGAAAGCCGGAAACCACATCCTAAACAAGGAACAAGGGATGAGCCTCTTCATCTGTTCAATAGACCTGGGTGGAGTGTGAACTGGGCGATAGTTTAGTCTATCTACTCCAATCGTTTCTGAAACAAATCGGCATGTCTTTTATAATCAAAGTTTTTCTCTCTGTAAGTTGGAGCAAAGTAAAGTAACTGATTCTTTTTGCCAATTCCCGCTTTTATGACACGGTGTTAAAGCTGGTTATTTAAAACCCCCAAAAAATAAATTGTAATATTATTTTGCGGTGTGGTGCGAGAGATGATGATGCCTGGGGATAAACCCTTGTGCACTATAATTGAAACAAAACGAATAAAGTCTTCCTAGAATCTTTCACACTTTCCCTGATCACGTATACGTCGTCGCTTGGCGTTGTTTTTCTCTTCCGACCGCATTTTTCTTTACGTTTTGAACTGATGGATCGAGTTTGTTTCTTCGCTTTGTTTACACGACTGACAGTTGTATGGCTGTCACAAACAATATCCGCGATTACTCTGTAAGGCTTGCCAGTGCGTTCGTAACGTTACAATTTTTGTATGCTTCCTTGGAGTAACGCCCATCGCAGACAATGGCCATAGAACAGCAAATCGACAGTCGAGACAATAATTTATGGACCTAATAAAAATCTGATGCAAACTCGGATGACGCAATATTTTTCAAGAGCAAACAAATTTCATCATACACCCTGAAAATAAATTCATATTACTGCACACCACAGCAAATGACCTAATGTGAGGAAAAACAGAAATCGATTACACCCTGTCACTTCATTTGTCTAAAACTGACCGTATAATGAAAGAAAGGGAGCTAAAGCAGTTGTTTCAATTAATTTGCAAGTTTTCACGTTTTTCTAATTAACTCATAGATGGAAGGAGAATAGGTGATTTCAGACATTTTCATAGTGTATCATCGCATAATTGAATATAATAAACACGAAGGGAATTAGAACACGGCGCTTTGATTAAAAACTCCTAGCCAAGATCCATTACAACTCCGCGTATCAAAGGTTTATAGCTTCTGGTATGAACAAGCGGTTATCAATAGAGGCTCGACCTTCGTTTAACTTCAGTGATTGTACGGGAACCGGTGTTTTCAACGTGCAATGACCGAAGACGGATACAGAATTACGGGAACATCCAGAAAAAAAAAGTAGGAAAAAAAGGCTAAGTATCAAGATCCTGGGCATGACGATAAACTGCATCTGGCAGCAAGGCTTCTAATTGAGAGATTGTTAGGAGCATGGAACCAACTTTTAATTGCTGTTGTTCTCAGGTCCACTCAGTCTCGGAGTGGGAGAACCTGTTAGGGTCCCAGCTATGGGAAAATAGTTAACCCCCAAACTGAGGTCAAAACACTATGAAAGTAGGAAAATATACATTTAAAAAAATATATACATTTCTGAAGAAAAAATATTACCAAAAATACATTTTTGAAGAAAAAGAAATTATTCTCATCAAAACGTTTTTGAATACAAAACTGGAAGACATTTTCAGTTTTAAAAAAAAATAGAAGACATTTTCAGTTTTCTAAAATAAAAAAAAGAAAACGAAAAATTTTCATTAAAATCTGACTAAATCAGACTTCTCACTATAACCCAACATAGTACCTTAAAACCCACCTTTTTGTCATTAAATAACTGACAGAGGTTGCTATGCCATTAAACAAAACTCAAAATCAAAACTCAAACTCATATCCATATCATATCCAAAATCAAAACTCAAACTCATAAAAAGAAATATATACATAAAATAGACTTTGATAAAAAAAAAATATACATTTTGAAGGATCAATATTGCCAACAATACATTTTTGAAGAAAAAGATATTACCATAAAACATTTTTGAAGGAAAAAAATTCTCAGCAAAACATTTTGGAATACAAAACTAGAAGACGTTTTCAGTTTTCTAAAAAAAAAAAAGAATATAAACAAAAATTTACATTAAACTCTGACTAAATCAACCTTCTCACTATAACCGAACATTAAAAAAAAATAACTTATAAGCCCACCTTTTTGCCACAGATTGATATGCCAATAAAAAAAAAACTCAAACTCGAACTAAGTATCAATTGTATGAAGACAAAGTCAAGCGAGTACTAAAATTGTAAAAAACTGGAGAATGTTTTAACAAATGACGGATGAATGTGACACCGAAAAAACAAAGGCATATTGAAATAGCATAAAAATGTCTTTCTAATGCTAAATAAAGTATTAAAAAACAGGAAAACTTCGTTAGAATGCTGAACTGCTGTGTAATAACATTTTTTTATAGCTATAAATTCTGTATAACATCTTCAGAAATGAAATGAAAATGAGGCAACAGAAATGAGATACAGAAGAAGGTTGACAATACTACGGAGTGACCCCATGTATAATGAAGAATTTTTAAGGAAAATAGAAACAAAGAGGACAATTATACTTAGAATCGTATAGAGGTAGTTGAACTTTCTAGGAAAAATAACTCGGAAAGACGGCTTAGAGAATTTGGTCCGCACAAGACACACTGAAAACAAGAGAAACTGAAGATATCAGTGACTTAACGAGCTCATGTAAACTGATGGCAGAATAAAGACAAGCAAGGATAGTAAGGGGACAAGCATTGCTTAAAGCTAAAAAAGATAGGAAGTTGCGGAGAGTCATGATCAACCTACGTAATGAGCTTTTGTAAATGGATGACAAAAGAAGCACAAGGAGGATTAGTAAGGGTAAAAACATTGCTTAGAGATACAAAAGATGGGAAGTTGTGGAGAGCAATGCTCACTCTATTTAATGAGCTTATGTAAACAGATGACAGAATAAGGATAAGGATAAAGACATATAGTAAGAGGACAAACATTGATTAGAGATAAAAAAAAATAGGATGCTGTGAAGAGCCATTATCGGTTGTTCTGAAGAGACACAGATGAAGAAGCAAGAGATTTAAAAAATTTTAATGCTTACCCGGCGGATAAGTGTACTTCAGCTAGCGTGACAGAAACACTCCTCTCATGGAATTGATATTTCCAGTAAATTGTTGCAGCCATTATAATAAGCTGCACGTGTAATGCACACTTCTGCAATGTCACACCCATTTTTTTTCACCTCGTTAGAAAACGCTAATATTCACACATCTAAAATCTCATTCTTGCACGTAAGAGAATAAAAATGACGTTAGCTTCTCTGATTAATTTAATGACGCGCACAAAAGGGAAGACGATTCACAAATGTAGCGCCCACAGCGTCGTTAAACGATTGCAACGTTGTATATCCGTATACACTGATGTCTCAAAAGTTAGGAGCCTCTCCTATAAATTTCAATGTCGGCTAGTAGATTTCAATGCTTCTAAAACGAAACTGCTATCTGTCAAGCATCACAGGCAACCTCTCCTGCCCCTCATAAACATCGACCAAGCGAGTCTCCCTGAAAGCTATATACTGCGCCTCTTTGGCCTCACCCTATCTTCCGACCTCAAGTGGAATCATCATATCGAGTCAATTGCTAAATCTACTGCTAGGAAGGTTGGGTTACTGTGTCGGGCAAGGAAGTTTTTTTCCACCTGAATCAATCTTGCACATATACAAATCAACCACCCAATCATGCATAGAAAACTGTTGTCATATCTGGTCAGGCACCACTGCTGTTCATCTCAGGGTTCACGACAGGCTTTAGAGGATAATCTGTAATGTGATTGGTTCCAACCTGACAGCTCGACTCCAGCCACTTTCTCACCGGCGGGATGTGGCTTCCCTCTGTCTATTATACAAATATTTTCATTAGCTTCTGTTCCGACGAACTTAAGTCACTGGTGCACCCAACACAAGAATTTACTCGTGCAACCAGACTGGCAACAAGGCTCCGCCCATTCACAGTTAGTTCAACCAAATGTAGTCGACAATTCTACTCCACAGCTTCTTTTCTCGCACTTCCCGCCTGTGGAACTCCCTTTCATATACTTGCTTTCCTGGCGGCTACAACCTCCAGGAATTTAAATGCAAAGTCAATTCTCACCTGACTCCAGTCCTTTCTACATCACCCCGTGTACCTTATTATTTTTCTTTCTATCTTCGCGACTGCCGTTATACCTGTGTTCCCATCTTTCTCTTGCACTTTCTCCGAAACCCCCTGTAACTGGTTCGTCTTTCTCTTCACTCTCTTCCTGACTAAACTTTTACTCTTACTCTCAATCAGTGGCAGTACCGCCTTGCTTTCGGTGAAATGATTTTAAAAAAAGTTAATGGTAGCTGACATCACTGTACCTTGACGTCATGAAAAACTTCGTCTTCCTTTTCCTGTATCACTATTTCCAAATCTCTGTAGTTATAATTGTGAATTATACAGAAAAATGGTCTAGTCCGACACATTGAAACATCTTTCCAGATTTAATAATTGATTCAATATAAAAATAGTCTATGCCGACACATTAAACCAACTTTCGTGGCAGGAGACCTAACAATTGACTCAATATAAAAATGGTCTATCTGTCGGGATAGACCATTTTTATATTGAGTCAAATGTTAGGTGTCCTGTCATGAAAGTTGATTCAGTTTGCCGGGATAGACCATTTTTATATTGACAGAAAAGGAGACGTAACAATTGACTCAATATAAAAATGGTCTATCCCGACACATTAAGCCAACTTTCGAGGCAGGAGAACCAACAATTGAAATAAAATAAAAATGGTCTAGCCCGACATATTGAACAAACTAATTGGCTGAATATAACAATGGTCTCGACGACACATTGAATCAACTTTCCAGACAGGTGACTTGTACAATTCATTCAATATAAAAATGGTCTTAACTGACACATTGAACCAAATTTTTCACACAGGAGACTTAACAATTGACTTAATATGAAAATGGTTGAGCCCGACATATTGAACCAAACTTTCAGACAGGATACCGCACAACTGACTCAATATAAAAATGGTGTTGCCCCAAACATTTAAACAACTAATTAAGTCAATATAAAAATGGTCTAGCCCGGCAAATTGAACCAACTAACAACGTAGGAGATTTAACAATTGATTCAGTATAATCCTTTTAATTTATATCAATGAATTTTGGCATCAACCATGTTGATGGCAATGGTAATATATTAATAGATATATTAATCGTTTCTTCACATGGAAACATATCGCATTCACTGAATGAGCAGCATTTTTCTCTTATAATAATTTCTCAAGAAAATAGGTACATACTTGCTTTCCTGGGGGCTACAACCTCCAGGAATTTAAATGCAGCTGTTATCGTTCTTTCTAATAGTTGTAGGGTTTTTTTTCCCTCAACTTTTATTTGAAGTAGTGCCGAATATCACTATCTTGATTATGACATTATTTTCTCTTCGTGTTACATGTGTCAACCATTTTAGTTGTTACTGCCGATGGCCGTTCTTCAGGGATGTACACTACCGGCCATAATTAATAGGCCACCCCAGTTTTTTAAAAGAAATTATGTATTTCATACTATTTTTAGTACTTATTGCCAAATAGATAATTCTAAATGAAAACAGAATGGTTCTTTTGTTAGTATTACTTTGCAAAATTTTACAAGGCAAGGAGTCAAAGATTAACTTGTCCAAATCACCCAAAATTTCTTTCATTCTTTCATTGATGAAACTGCAATATAGGTAATTATTGAATATTTATAAATTCATTTGATACACATGTTATTGTGCAGTATTAACAAAAGAACCATTCTAGTTTCATTTACAATTATTCACTTGGAAATAAAAACTTAAAACTAGTATGAAATACATCAATTTTGTTAAACAATGGGGTGGCCTAATTATTATGGCCAGTAGTGTAGTTTCTCTTATTTGGTAGGCTTCTTTGTTTGCGATAGTGCGGTGTCAGTCTGCAAGATTCGAAGAAGGACGATGCTCACGAATATTTTCAGGCTTTATTTGCTCAGAGTTTTAACCACCGATCTTAGAGAGCAGCTGCATGTACTGACAATTATGATATTTCTGAGTAAGTTTGACGCGATGAATGACATCCATATAAAAGTCTCCATATAATGACACATTTTGAGAATAGAGCTCAAGTGTTTATGCTAATGTTTTGGTTTTGTACTTATTTACGGTATTGGGAGAAACTACCCCTAGCACAGCTTATTTTATATTTCACTTTTCTATTCTCTTATGCTAAATTTATTCCGACCGATCAAAATACTGATGTATAGAAAACGTTTAGGATTTGCTATTTTAACATCCTGAATTCTAATGACAGATTCTGGGTAGGTGCCATCCCTGCATTCATTCCAGTTTCAGATCATGACAATGATCAAGGATAAAAACTTCTCTGTGATATATTATGTCAACAGAAGGAATATCTGGACTAATAATGATTTTATTAATGGAGTCTGTCATGTCAGTCTGTGATAACAAAACTAACTGCTTATCCCCAATCTCTGCATCCCTTCCAATTTCAGATCATCAAAATGGTCAAGGTGAAAACTTCTCTGTTTTATGTTTTGTCAACAGAAGGACTATCTTCAGATTAATAAAATCATTATTAGTTTAGAGATATTCCTGATGGAGTCATTCATATTAGTCTATGGTAACGAAACAGCTTTTCTTTATAATCGTTTTACCCCAAACAAGGAAGAACCACCACTGGTGCACAGTAAACTACAGTGAGAGAAAAAGACAACCCGGTGTAGTAGCACCTGTTAGGATCCTAGCAAGGGCACATAAATAAATCCCAAAAATTGGAATCAAAACATTATGAAAGTATAAAAATAGACTTTTATCGTTGAAATTTCAGCAATAATTTTTTAGAGAAGACAATATTAATAATAATACATTTTTGAGAAAAATATTAACAGCAATACATTTTTGAAAAGAAACATATTAACAGCAATATATTTTTAAATAAATTCCTACTAGCAATCAATCAGTTAAGTGCCATACGTGATACACGCTTGGGCGATCATGTATCTATGGAGACATGACTGACTGGGCAGATGATTATCCCGCAGTAGGTTGCCATTGGTTTCTGTGGTAGATTGGTTGCCGACCAAGGCTATAGAACCCAATCTGTCCTGTTATTTAACCCATAACTAGAAGGAAGAGACGGATTAATACCTTTCCCAAGGGTATTTGCGCGTAAGTGAATATAATGGATTCAACTAGAATTCGAACTCGGCTCCCCAGTTACTCGATCCGAGCCGATATCCACTGTACCACAACGCACAACATTTTGTAAAAATAAATATATTACAAACAATACAATTTTGGTTAATTTTGAACCTTTTAAAACTTTTCATCTCGCAATCAGTACCATCACTTGACAAGACACAAGAAGTGTTGAAAATATAGCTACAAACACACCTATGCTATAAAAACTTAATAAAAATTTAGCGTTCTTAAAAAACGGTACAAATCACCTGAAAACACAACACATGGTAGAAAAGTAGGTCACATAATAACTCGTTTATAAATGTAAAATATTAAAAACTTCTACGATAAAAAGTATTGAACACTTTTTGATACAAATGTGCACTGGTCTAACCTTATTATGACCAGAAACTAAGTAATTAAACAATCAATCAATATATATATATATATATATATATATAGTCATCCGCAGACAGATCTGTTTCGCCGTATCACAGCTCATCAGTACGGTTAGACTCCGATTGCTTTTCTATCCAGGATTGAAACCCGGCCAAAATGGCGTCAGTCGGTGACACTACCCCTGGGCTATGGGCGTTCGGTGGACGTAGGCAGACTTTTTAGCGGATATCATTATACATGCCCAATAGCTAGTGCGATCTAATTCATTTCACTGAATGAGCGATGCGTAGCTACTGTTTATCAAAGTCTACTATTTTTCCAGAGTGCTCAATCAGGGTGTGAGAGCGTAAATATTGTCATCCGCAGACAGATCTGTTTCGCCGTATCACAGCTCATCAGTACGGTTAGACTCCGATTATATATATATATATGTATGTATGTATATATATATATATGTATATATACATATACGAATTTAAATAAACATAATTTCATGCTCATTTATTTATTCATTTTTGTTTTTTTATTTTATTTGTTTTTTTTTTAATATCTGAACCTAGGCTACCTTTCGGCTAACGCTTCATCAGGGACCAGTCGTTAACAGCTTTAATTATATCGGATTGATCAGGAAAGAATTAAGAGAGATAGCACTGGAACATGCATAACATTACGAATATTATACATACATAAAATTAAAAGAAAATAGATAATTAAATTTTATTTATTTATTTTTTCATCCGTAGACAGATCCGTTTCGTTGTATCACAGTTCATCAGTACAGTTAGACATCCGATTGCTTTTACCCAGGATTGAAACCCGACCGAATTGGCGTCAGTTGGCGTTTCTGTCTCTGAACTATTGTCGCTCGGTATAAGGACGCAGACTTTTAGCGTGTGATATACCATGTAATCACACGCCAGTAGTTAGAGTGTTCTAATTCATTGCTGAATAAACGATGCGTAGATTCTAGAGTAGTCTACCATTATTTGAAACGGGCTCAATCTGGGTGTGAGTGCTGACTCTAGCCAAAACCCTCTTACCAAAAATACGTCATTGACCCCTGATCTACGAATGATTTTTGAACAAAGAATAAATATACTATTCATACAAACCTACTGTAAACGTATTGTCGGAATTAAATAACCCATTAGGATTGATAAATCGGAAACCAAAACGAACAGAACCAAACGAACATGCAGTGAGCATTAATGGATGACCAGTCAGTCAGTTAGTTAAGTGCCATACGTGATACAGAATTGGGCGATCATGTCTCGAAAGAGACATGACTGACTGGGCAGAGGATTATCCCGCAGTCGGTTACCATTGCTTCCTGCGGTAGACTGGTTGCCGACCAAGGCTATAGAAACTAATTTGTCCTGTTTCATAAATCATAGCTATAAGGAGAAGCGATGTATTATATTATTACGTAGTAATTAGTGGGGGATCAGTTTATTACTTTATAACAACAGAAAACCGACCCCCCACCTCATGACCAGTAGAAGCCTTAATCATGATTCCAACTATTATATTCAGTCAGTCAGTTAAGTGCCATACATGATACACGCTTGGGCGATCATGTCTCCAAAGAGACATGACTGACTGGGCAAAACATTTTCTCGCAGTAGTTTGCCATTACTTTCTGCGGTAGACTGGTTACCGACCAAGGCTATAGAACCCAATCTGTCCTGTTATTTAATCCATAGCTGGAAGAAATAGACGGATTAATACCTTTCCCAAGGGTATTTGCGCGGAAGTGAAGGCAATGAATTCAGCTGGAATTCGAACTCGGCTCCCTGATTTCTCGTTCCGAGTCGATATCCAATGCACCACAACGCACATCCAGTACCATACGGATAATGACCTGGCCGAATAAGTTTTTACGCTCTGAGAGAATTAAACATATTCCAGCAAAAAATACCCAGTTTTCGCCTCGATTTCAAAAATTAAGGTTTCACGGAATCTCTTTACCTGAAGGCATTATGGTTTGTCTTAAGCCTACGCAGAATAATATTTGTTGGATTTCCGAATCGATTTATCATCTATCATTAATGCTTCCAGCAGCTACTTGCTATCGATTACTACCAGATGTTGTCTTCAGGTATCCTAACCGACAGGTAAAAATATTGAACGATGTCTTTCATCAGTTGAAAACTAACAAAAGAATGACGAAAAACACCAAAAATTTGTAATCATCGGATAAATCACTCGTATTATATATTTTTTAAAAAACAAGTAAAATCATGTATATTGAAAAAGGGACAATTCCGGTGAATAATACGAGTCATGTGAAGTTCTCAAAAGAAGTATCTATATTATTCCACATATTTTCAGACTGCTATCCTCACCTTTGTTGTTTTTAGCACATCATTTCATCTGATATATTCTTTGGTCTTCCTGTATTGTCTCAATTTCTCAAAAGAAGTATATATATTATTCCACATATTTTCAGACTGCTATCCTCACCTTTGTTGTTTTTAGCACATCATTTCATCTGATATATTCTTTGGTCTTCCCGTATTGTCTCAATTTCTCAAAAGAAGTATACATATTATTCCACATATTTTCAGACTGCTATCCTCACCTTTGTTGTTTTTAGCACATCATTTCATCTGATATATTCTTTGGTCTTCCCGTATTGTCTCAATTTCTCAAAAGAAGTATATATATTATTCCACATATTTTCAGACTGCTATCCTCACCTTTGTTGTTTTTAGCACATCATTTCATCTGATATATTCTTTGTTCTTCCTGTATTGTCTCAATTTCTCAAAAGAAGTATATATATTATTCCACATATTTTCAGACTGCTATCCTCACCTTTGTTGTTTTTAGCACATCATTTCATCTGATATATTCTTTGTTCTTCCTGTATTGTCTCAATTTCTCAAAAGAAGTATATATATTATTCCACATATTTTCAGACTGCTATCCTCACCTTTGTTGTTTTTAGCACATCATTTCATCTGATATATTCTTTGTTCTTCCTGTATTGTCTCAATTTCTCAAAAGAAGTATATATATTATTCCACATATTTTCAGACTGCTATCCTCACCTTTGTTGTTTTTAGCACATCATTTCATCTGATATATTCTTTGGTCTTCCTGTATTGTCTCAGTTTCTCAAATGAAGTATCTATATTATTCCACATATTTTCAGACTATTATCTTCACCTTTGTTGTTTTTAGCACATCATTTCATCTGATATATTCTTTGGTCTTCCTGTATTGTCTCAATTTCTCAAAAGAAGTATATATATTATTCCACATATTTTCAGACTACTATCCTCACCTTTGTTGTTTTTAGCACATCATTTCATCTGATATATTCTTTGGTCTTCCCGTATTGTCTCAATTTCTCAAAAGAAGTATATATATTATTCCACATATTTTCAGACTGCTATCCTCACCTTTGTTGTTTTTAGCACATCATTTCATCTGATATATTCTTTGGTCTTCCTGTATTGTCTCAACTTCTGAAAAGAAGTATATATATTATTCCACATATTTTCAGACTATTATCTTCACCTTTGTTGTTTTTAGCACATCATTTCATCTGATATATTCTTTGGTCTTCCTGTATTGTCTCAATTTCTCAAAAGAAGTATATATATTATTCCACATATTTTCAGACTATTATCTTCACCTTTGTTGTTTTTAGCACATCATTTCATCTGATATATTCTTTGTTCTTCCTGTATTGTCTCAATTTCTCAAAAGAAGTATATATATTATTCCACATATTTTCAGACTGCTATCCTCACCTTTGTTGTTTTTAGAACATCATTTCATCTGATATATTCTTTGTTCTTCCTGTATTGTCTCAATTTCTCAAAAGAAGTATTTATATTTTTCCACATATTTTCAGACTATTATCTTCACCTTTGTTGTTTTTAGCACATCATTTCATCTGATATATTCTTTGTTCTTCCTGTATTGTCTCAATTTCTCAAAAGAAGTATATATATTATTCCACATATTTTCAGACTGCTATCCTCACCTTTGTTGTTTTTAGCACATCATTTCATCTGATATATTCTTTGTTCTTCCTGTATTGTCTCAATTTCTCAAAAGAAGTATCTATATTATTCCACATATTTTCAGACTATTATCTTCACCTTTGTTATTTTTAGCACATAATTTCATCTGATATATTCTTTGTTATTCCTGTATTGTCTCAATTTCTCAAATGAAGTATCTATATTATTCCACATATTTTCATACTATTATCTTCACCTTTGTTGTTTTTAGCACATAATTTCATCTGATATATTCTTTGTTATTCCTGTATTGTCTCAATTTCTCAAATGAAGTATCTATATTATTCTACATATTTTCAGACTATTATCTTCATCTTTGTTGTTTTTACTTCATCATTTCATTTTATATATTCTTTTGCCTTACTGTATTGTCTGAAGTTCTCAAATGATCTATTTTCATTATTCCACATATTTTTGAGAATATTATCTTCATTATCTTATTTTTATAATGAAGTTTAAGTTGATATGTTATGTTAAAACAAAGAAGATGAAAGCATTACTTCAAAAGTATATATTGAGATTATTTTGCCTCAAACGACAAGAATATTAAAAATAAACAAAGGAAGTTACTAGGATATCGACGAAACATCAGCTGGTAATTTTCTATCGTTATAACGTATTTATTTGGACCGAAGATGTAGACTTACTTGAACGAAACCAGAATCTGTTCTGATTGGTCTTCATTCTTAAATCGTCATTGCACTCCTTTCGACCAATCAGATTGCACCTTGACCTCCGGGTGTCAAAAAAGAATTGTTGCCTTCACGGATTTCCTGTTCAAAGGTGTGAAATTAAAACAAAGCAATTAGTCGAAAAGTAACTTGCATCTACATCAGAGGAAAGGAGAAATGAAGAAAACAAGAATGGAAATCGAAACGTGACTAATGGGAAAACAATAAAACGACGTAAATAGACCAAGGTAAGAAGGAATCGGATATGCGTTGTGGTGCAGTGGATATCGGTTTAGAACGAGAAATCGAGAAGCCAAGTTCAAATTCTAGTTGAATTCCTTGCACTCACTTACGCGCAAATATCCTTGGGAAAGGTATCAATCCGTCTCTCGATTAAATAACAGGACAGATTGGGTTCTATAGCCTTGGCAGGCAACCAATCTACCACAGAAAGTAATGACAAGTTACTGTGGGATAATCTTCTGCCCAGTCAGTCATGTCTCTTTCGAGACATGGTCGCCTAAGCTTGTATTACGTATAGCACTTAGCTGACTGAAGGAGGAATCATTTTTTGTTTTATCCGTTGCATCAAAAAAAAAAAAAATATATATATATATATTACAGGTGCATGGACAGGGAGAAAAGTTGCTTCTTCTTTTATGTTCCGCATCCCATCAGGACGTGGGCAATCATAGCACTCTACAACTTCCTATTACTTAAGTCCCTTAGCAGCATTACATCCTTTATGAAGTCTCCCTAATTTTGCCATTCATTGCACAAGCTCATCGATCTTCTGGCTCTCACCTATCTCTCTTGACCAAGATTCAGTTAGTTAACTGTCATAGTGATACACGCTTTGGGTGATCATGTGTCGAAAGAGACATGACTGACTGGGAAGAAGATTATCCCACAGTAGTTTGCCATTTCTTTCTGTCAGTCAAGGCTATGGAACCCAATCTGTCCTATTATTTAACCCATAATTGGAGGGAAGAGACAGATTAATACTTTTCCCAAGGATATTTGTGCGTAAGTCAATGCTATGAATTCAACTGGAATTCGAACTCGGTTCCCTGATTTGTCGTTCCGAGTCGATATCCACTGCACTACAAGATTACCAAGTTTATTTCTATATCATTTGTGCAAGAGATTAAAGCTGCTTCTTCGTGATTCTGAGCATGCGTTTTTTAGGGTTTGTTTTTTATTTACTTTAAGATTTATTTATTGCTTACTAGTTTTATCCATAGTATTCTCAGTATCCTTCTGTATAACCAAATTTCTGTTATCTCCAGTTTCTTAACTGTGGAGTTGATCTGAAATATAATCGGTTGGGTCCCCTTGCTCTTCATTTCGCGGTTGTCGACAAATCTAAGAAAGGATCAGCAATGTAATCCATCCTGACTTGGCAGCACGCTTTCAGCTACTCTTTCATCGACGTAATGTGGCATGCCTCTGTCTTTTCTACAAGTATTTTCATGGCAACTACTCTGACGAGCTTTTTACCCTGGTACCTCAACCACGTGTTTATATACCTGTGCTACTAGATTGTAATAATGGTCTCACCCTTTTACTGTCGAAATACTTAAATGTAAATGCCTCTTCTACTCTAACAGTTTCTTTCTCGCACTTCCCGTTTGTGGAATTCACTTCCAGTTGCATGCTTCCCTGATAGTTACAATCTCCATGAATTTAAATATGAAGTCAATAGTCATCTCCTATCTCACTAACCTGCATCCTCTCTCTCACTTTCATTAAATCTTCGTCAGAGATCTTTGACGAATCTTTAATAAAAGTGAAAGATACTAGACTGGGATAAGTCTCTCTCTCTCTCTCTCTCTCTCTCTCTATATATATATATATATATATATTTATTTATTTATTTATTTTTCTAAACATATACTGTGAAATATAAGAGACAATGAATATCTATTATGTCTAATCATGAGCCGTTCTAAATATCGTATTTTGGCTTTAATTTCAGGTGAAAACAAAGACAAAAATTCTCCAACATTTGGATAATGTTTTATTAAGTTGGTTGTAAGCTTTCACATGAGCCATCTTTTAAACGTGATTTTATTAAGTGCAGGTTGTTTGGATTTGATGTAGATGTCCTCTAATATCTGAAGGTTCTTTTTACTGTGTGTATGAGTGAGGATTATTGTGTTGCTGACTAAAAACTATATATATATATATAAGTGAAGCGGTCTTATTTGAGAATTTTTAGAAAATTCCTTTACATCTATTCGTCGTCGTCTTGCGGCCTTGGCTGAGATAGGACTCACTACACCCCTCCAGTATTCCCTGTGCATTTGGAACCCTGGCGCAGTTTGCAGCGAAATTCTTAATCTTGTCAAATAGCTTAATACTTGATGCTTCACCAGGGCTACCAAGGGTGTTTTTTTTTATTGTGACACCAACACTAGATGGGTTGCCTCCAGGCTCCATCCTGTTATTTAACCCATAACTGAAGGGAAGTGACGGATTAAATACCTTTCCCATGGATACCAGTGCTGAAGTGAATGCAGGGTACTCGATTTCTCTTTCCAAGCCGATATCCACTGCACCACAACGCACATCCGTCACTGAACACTTACAGCGCCTGGTATTCCCAAATGGTCACCCATCTAAGTACTGACCAGGCTCAAAGTTGCTTAACTTCGGTGATCGAACGAGAACCGGTGTATTCAACGTAATATGCCGTAAGCATCTATTAGCCTCTGCCCTTACTTAAAAAAAGGATCTGCAACATAATCGACCTCGTTTCTTTCCTAACGCTTTACGTCTGTGAAACTCCCTTCCATTTGCTTGCTTCCCTGATAACTACAGTCTCCAAAAGTTTAAATGCAACGTCAATTGCCATTTTTATCTACTTGATTCCCATCCTTCTCTTATCTTTTACTAGCAGTATAACCCGGTGTTGCTCGGGTGTAATGAAAGATTTAAAACTAATCCATGGTCCTGGATCTCAGACTCAGCCTAAAGTATATTTGTGTGAACTTTGGTGAGAATTGGATAAAAAATTTGGATTTGTATAAAGGACATACAGACAGATAAACACACACACACATACACACATACATATTGCCTTTTATAAACATATATGATCGATTTTCTGCACTATTGTAAGAACTGCAACCTTGAAATTTCTGAATATCGTTTCTTATGTCTTTTGTCTATGAGTGTATCAAATTTGATTAAAATCGGACTACTCCTTCTATAACCCGATTTGTTCGATTATCAATTTTCCATATTTATATCGGGGGGTACCTCGACATAAAACCTAGCTAAGAACACTCGCAGACGCTTATAGTACAACAGTGTAAATTTTCAAGAAAATCGATTCAGTCGTTTCGGAGTCTATAGATAGACAGACACACACACGCACACAGACACACACACACACACACAGGCACAGATAAAGTTCCATTTATAAATAAGTTTAGTTTCAACACTCACATTAATTTTTATTATTCTCTCACTGTAACCCCGTGCGCACCAGTGGCATTTTTGCCTTGTTTGGGGTGAAATGATTAGGAAAAGATTATTGTCCAGTACTCTTTCCCATACAAGACGGTTATTATCACTTAGCCATTCAACTGCCTTTTCATTGTTCTAATGAAACTGTACGATTTTAGTACCATTTTCTTTTACTTTCTGGTATTACTTTTCCTCGACCAAATCCAACGGAGAATCTGTAATGTGATCGATCCCGACTTGGCAGCTAGGATACAGTCGCTTTCTCACCGACGCAGTGTGGCTTGCCTGTGTCTCAACTACAAATACTTTCACGGCTTCTACTCCGATGAACTTAGCTCACCGGTGCTCGCTATATATGAATTTACTCAAGCCACAAGATTAGCAACTAGGTCCCACCCTTTCACTGTGAAACCAATAAATTGTAAATGCAAATTCTAATCCAGTAGCTTCTTTTCTCGCACTTCCCGCCTGTGGAATTCTCTTCTGCATACTTGCTTTCCCGACAGTTACAATCTCCAAGAATTTAGATATAAAGTCAATAGTCACCTCCTGTCTCACTAACTTACATCCTCTCTCTCTCTCTCTCTCTCATGCCTTTTTTCGTCCACCCCACTCTCATCAGTACACTCTTCTCTCTCCTACTCTCTTCCTGACATCCCCTGCAACCTCTCACTCCTTATAACATTCATCCTCGTCCACCCCACTCTCATCAGTACTCTCTTCCTGACACCCACTGCAACCTCTCACTCCTCATAACATTCCTCCTCGTCCACCCCACTCTCATCAGTAATCTCTTCTCTCTCCTACTCTCTTCATGACACCCCCTCACTCCTCATAACATTGTTCCTATGTAACCCCCTGCACAACAGTGGCAGTAAAATGCCTTGCTTGGGGTGACACGATTATAAAAAAAAATCAGCTTTGATTAATCCAATGTGTGTTCGTCTCACTGTCGTGCTCTCCATCCTTGTTTCTTCACATATGTCTGTCCCTTACAGATCTTAGCAGTGATTGTCTTTTGCTTTTTTTTTTTTTTTTTAATCATTTCACCCCGAGCAAGGCGGAAACGCGACTGATGTGCAGGGGGTTACATAAATGTAAAAAGATTAATTAGAAAAGAGTGAGGAGTACAAACTAGTTAGAAAGGAACAATAGAAAGCAGGTGCGATGACAGATACATAAGTGGAGAGAAAGGGAAGGTTATACAGGGGTTGGGAGAGAGCTAGAGTCCAGTGGTTAGTAGATGAGTATTGACTTTGCATTTAAATTTCTGGAGGTTGTAGCCGTCAGGAAAGCAAGAATACGGGAGCGAGTTCCACTGGCGGGAAGTGCGAGAGAAGAAGCTGAAGGAGTAGAATTGTCGTCTGCATTTGGCTAACCTGACTGTGAATGGGTGGGACCCAGTTGCCAGTCTGGTTGCACGAGTAAACCCCTGTTGAGGAGGCATCAGTGACTTCAGCTCGTCCGAGCAGAAGCCATGAAAATATTTATAGAAGAGACAAAGGGAGGCCACATTTCGACGATCGGGAAGTGGCTGCAGTCGAGTCGCCAAATCAGTATCTATCGCATTACAGACTCTGCTTTGGAGCTTGTCAAGAACATTGAGGAGAACGGCAGGGGCACCTGACCATAAATGGCAGCAGTACTCCATGCACGGACGGATGGTTGACTTGTATATATGCAGGATGGATTCAGGTGGAAAAACATACTGGATCGGCATAGTGACCCAACCTTATGCGAAGGGTAAATTGTCATTTAATATTTTTTATTTCACGCATGTGCGTTGTTTGTTTTTGATTTTATCAACTGCACAGGTTAGTAGGGTCAGTTGAGCACAGTCTGTGAAAGAAAGAGCACAATGATGTAATTTTAGAAATGGTATGCTTTATTACTTGAAATTCGCACCGGGAGCTCTGATACACACATTTCATAGTGTTTAGTTGGTATCCTAAGAACAGGGCAGAAGATTCGGAAGAGTTGGATGAGTCTAATGGTGATTACGAAGGCGTTTCAAGTGATCACTAATAATGGTGACGTTATGCTTCTATTCATTTTCCCTCAGGGTCTCAGACTCAACAGGGATGCCTACATCAAGTACCTCAAGTCAAGAGGGTGACTGCTAGAAGACAGTGTCTGGCAAGAGGTCTTTGCACCATACCACGCAAGTAGGAGAGCCCAGGCATGGCTGTCAGACAATTTCTGCGATCTCGTTACTAATTACAACTGGCCGCATAACTTTCCAGACTGCAATTTCCTCAACTATTATATCTGCGACGCAGTTGAGAAAGAAACCAATAAAACTTTTTGTAACACCAAAGATGAACTAAAGGCAAGGATTATGGCAGTATTTTTTTAACTTAAAATGGAGACCGTACAGAAGAGCTGCAAGAGTTTCCGATATCGTCTGGAGATAGTGGTTAAAGCGAATGGCGATTTTATTAAATAAATGTAATCTTTCATATTTGAAAATATTTATGTGTAACTTTTGTAAATATATCTCTTAAAATTTGATACCCATTTTTGCATAATTTTGACAATTCATCCATTACACAACTTTATTTACAAATGTTATGTAGTTTATGCGATGCCTTCTTCCTCCCTCTTGCTATCAATGTGACACGTGAGTGACGCATTTTCTAAGCCCTCTTTTCTCATTATGTGCACTAGAAATATCAACTTGTCTTTGTTCAGTCCATGATATTCTCATAATTCTTTTGTAGAATTACACGTCTCGTTGACTCAAGTCTCGTTGAGGAGATTGTTAAGCTTTCACTGCCATATACCGGGACTGATACTACGTAATAGTTTATTAATCTCTGGTACCCCCTCTACACGAATTTACTTGAGGTATTATAATGGCAACAAGTTCCCGCTCTTTTACAGTCAAAACAAATAAATGCAGCCGTCTCTTCTACTCTAACAGATTCTTATCTCGCATTTCCCGCCTCTGGAACTCTCTTTCGTATACTTGCTTCCCTGACAGCTACAATCTTTAAGCGTTTAAATTAAAAGCCAATTGCCAACTCTTATATCTTGGACTCCCATCCTTCTTTTATCCTTTCTCCAACATCCCTAAATCTTGTTATTCTTCCTTTTCAAGCCCTGGAAGGTGTCTTATTAGGAGATTGTGAGGAGCATGGAACTACTTCTTAATTGCTGTTGTTTCCAGGTCCACTCTGACCCAGAGTAGTAGCACCTGTTAGGGTCTCAGCTATAGGAAAATAGTTAACCCCCAAACTGGGGTTAAAGCACTATGAAAGTATAAAAACAGACTTTTATAGAAATATATACATAAAAATAGACTTTTGTAAGAAAAGATACATTTTTGAAGGAAAGAATTATTACCATAATACATTTTTGAAAAAACAAATTCTAGCAATACATTTTTGAAAAAAAAAATTCTAGCAATACATTTTTGAAAAAAAAAATTCTAGCAATACATTTTTGAAAAAAAAATTCTAGCAATACATTTTTTAATACAAAACTAGAAGAAATCTTCAGTTAACTAAAAACAAAAATCATCAAACTCTGACTAAATCAACCTTCTCACTAGAACTGAACTTTAAAAAGTACTTAAAACCACTCTTTTTGGCATTAAGTAACTTATAGAGGTTGATATGCCAATAAACAAAGCTCAATCTTTTTTCCCTCTATTCACACGCAACTCTCTTCACACCAGTATTCCTATCCTTCTCTTACCCATTCTCTGATGCCTGTAACAAGTTCTTCCTTCTCTTCGCTTTCCTTTTATATAACCTGTCACTCTCTTCTTATGTAGCCCCCTGTGCACCAGTGGCAGTACTGCCTTGTTTGGGGCAAAACAATTATAAAAATAGTACACAATTTTTTTGTTTCAGACGGAATCTTTCTGTTTGGGGGAAAAAAGTAAAAGCATATTGACGAATTTACGATAAATGAAATTTATTATTCCTTGAAAAGTAGATCATGGCCTCTGTCTTTGCTTATCTCTATTTGCATTCAATCTTGATTTAATTTCATTTACACCGATAATGTGCGTTGTGGTATAGTGGATATCGACACTTGGAATGAGTGGAAGAGTGTTTGAAAAAATGGGAGCGAGTTAGTTTGTTAGGAGGTGTCTATTGACCTTACATTTAAACTCCTGGAGATTGTAGCCGTCGGGGAAGCAATCATGTGGAAGGGAATTCCACAGTCGGGAGGTGCGAGAGAAGAAATTGTCGTAGTAGAAATTGCGGTTGCATTTTATCGGTTTCACTGTAAAAGGGTAGGATCTAGTTGCTAATCTAGTATCTCGTGCAAATTCGTACCTAGGGGGCACCAGTGATCTAAGTTCATCGGAGCAGAAGCCGTGAAAGTATTTATAGAAGAGACACAGGGAAGCCACGTCGAGCCGGTGAGAGAGAGACTGCAGGCGGTCTGCCAAGTCAGTATCGATCACATTACAGACCCTTCCGCTGTACCTTGTCGAGAAGCCCGAGGAGAATAGCAGGGGCACCCGACCAGATATGGCAGCAGTATTCAATGCACGGGCGGATGGTAGATTTATATATGTGCAGGATAGATTCAGGATAGATTCAGTCGTGAAGCAGCAACAATGGATGCAAAAGCCTCGAAGGATGAAAATATCACAATAATACGTTTATGAAACTTGGAAATCGGAACAACTCTACCCAGTTAAGTGACAACCTCTCCAATATATATATATATATATATATATATACTGTATTTAACCCTCTAGGGCCATTCGTATCATATTTGATACAGTAGGAAAACAAGCCTTGAAAGAAATATTTTCCTGAAAAATTTTTTAAGAGAAATATTTTATAAATTTCAAATGAAAGCAGTACTGACTGCTCAGTCAATGAATACCAAATGTTTCCTTATAGGGAAATACCAAATGTTTCCTTATAGAGAAATACTGTATCAAATATGATACGAATGGCCCTAGAGGGTTAAAGAAATCCCTCTTTTTTGCAAGTTGCGTTAAACTGATAGACAAGATTGCTATGGTTACGTTGCATTTATATATTTTTTCATGTGATCTTATCATCTTTTCTTTTCAAAACATAAATTATACAAAAGTTGTCAGAGAGATGTAAAGTGAGGCTTCTTGTTAAACATGAAATATATCCAATGTTATTATCTATTAATTTGGATTCATTAAGAACGCAGTTCTTTAAAGGACATGTAAATTCGTAAATAATATTGGTTTATGTACGTTTGTACATAGTCCTTTACGTTTCATTTAAATACTTATGCAGGTTCCATTAAAAATGACAGACAGTGATTGTTAAGTTTTTTATGCAATTTTTAATATGATTTTATGATATTTTTTTTTGAGGACATAAATTATATAAAAGTTGTCTAAATGTTTTCTTTATCCGATCTCTTTCAGTTATACTTTTAATAAATATTGGTTTTCAGTAATCTAGATTTTTCAGGTGAATTGTTATTGTTGATGTTGTGTCGTGGCTCGTACCATACGACATCCGGTTGCCCGTATGTACAAAAGACAATGTGCGCTTAGCATGGAAGGTTGTCTTTATCACGGACTTTGGGAAGTAACACCTACTACTGCGAGAGATTGTCGATTTTGTATATATATCTTGGTCGTACCACTCTGTTAATAAAGTAGTTTATCTATATTTCTCTGTGTATCTCTTCATTCCAGGATACATCAGTTGACAAAGAGGTTAGCATCTTCAAATTTTGTGTAATAGTTAATCTAATTATCTTTTTATGTAACGTTTCATCTCTCTGATTATAGTCCTTTAAGTTTCGTTTAAATACTTATGCAGGTTCCATTTAAAATGACAGACAGTGATTGTTAAGTTTTTTATGGAATTTTTAATATGATATTATATTTTTTTTGAGGACATAAATTATATAAAAATTGTCTGAATGTTTTCTTTATCCGATCTCTTTCAGTTATACTTTTAACCATTTTCGAGAATTAATGTGATTTTTACATGTAACAAAATCTATGTGGTGTTATGTATGATGTAGTATAGTTGTATGTGTGATGTACCGAATACGGTAATCATGTTGTTAACGTGTTGATAGTTGACGTTACTGAGTGTTGGGTTTTACTTCTTTATCAATAAAGCCTCCATTATTTAAAGTTTTTAGTCTAGTATACAGAATTTAAAACGTCTAACCTCATCATCAAAACCAACAATTCACCCGCCATATCTAAACTACAACGCACGAATATTATTTACGAATTAAAATGTCTGTTGGAGAACGACGTACTTGATCATAATTTCATAAATAATTATTTCGGCCATACAACTACAAAACAGACTGGGAGTCTCACGCTGCATCTCTCTGAACGGCGCTCTATTCAATCTCATTTAAACACACACGGAGATCTACTAAATTCTATCCGGAAAATACACGTTGACAACACAGCTATTATATCATCATTTATGTGCAAAAAAAAAAAAAAAAGTAAAGACTAAAACTTAGAAGATCACATGAAAGATTACATAAAAACATAACCATCATGTCTTGTCTGTCATGCATAAAAGAAAGATTGCTGCCCAAATATACAATTTTTTAAAAACATATGAAAACCTACCAAACAAATATAATAGCATCATTTTGTAGGGATAAGATATTAAGAATTGGAATCAACCTTCTTCACTTTTACAAAAATTTACAATGACGGATTTAATCCTGACTTTTCCAGAATTAAAAAAGGATTAACCATGTGCTTAAAGAAAAAGTTGAAACCAGATTTCGCAAGTTGTTGTTAAATTTATTTACTTACCAATGGGAGAGACTTGCAAGGCCAAAAGATGTTCGCGATCAAGTGCAAAAAATCTGAATACTATAAAAAGCTCCGGTTAGCGTCAATCAGTCAGTCAGATGTGAGCAGCCAGACGAAACACTTAAAATGTAACTTCACCTTCAAATCGACCCGAAGATAAGGTCAGGTCACACCTTGTTCTTTTTCTCCTTCTTTCTCGTGTGCTGATTGCTTTTACTTCTTCTTCTCCATCCAAATACATTCCTACCAAACAAACACACATACGTACATACGTATATACTCTTGCAAAAATTACTACTACGAAAATTTTCTACAAATCTTGATACCTTTAACTTCCTCATTGAACAAAAAACTCTACCCTTAACTTCTTCATAATGTTTCTAATAGCACATTAAATCTACAACTCATATTATTCTTTCCTTTTAATAAATTTCTATTTTAACATGGAAAGTGTATATTTTATTCTTACACGATTCCACACTAATCCCCACATTCCAACCTGCCGACAACCAAACTTCTGATAAAAATAACCTTCTGATAACTCAGGATAAAACTTCTAAGCTGTAGGGAGTTAGGTTATGTCTGACACAAGGCCGAACCAAATAAAATTAACCAGCTCCCTATAGATACACTGGTGACCCCCGACAGTTGAAAGGAACACGCACCCTACGTCTTCAGTCTACAAGTGCAAAAAGGCTAAAAATAATAGAAGCATTATTAATAAAAAATAAAACCCCAATACACAGAATTATCAACTATGAACACAGCCACAAGGTTCTAACCGTGTTTGGAAGATAAAAAATTACTATAACTTTACATACATACGTGCATACATACATACATACATACATATATATATATATATACATATATATATATATATATATATATATATATTCGGGTAAAGAGACCCAAGGTTTTACGATTTTTAGTTCTCTGGCATTTACTTTTTTTTTAAAAAGTGCTTAATACAATAAATATTGTAATATATATATATATATATATATATATATATATATATATATATATATAAATTGTCTGATTACTTAGTTTGTTTTTTTTTGTTATAATAAAATTAGACCAGTGCGTATTTGTATTTAAAAGTGTTTAATACAACTATATTGTAGAACATACATACATACATACATGCATCTAATCAAAGTGTGCTTAGCTGTGTTTTGTGTCGAGGTACCCCCGATAAATATCGAACATCGATAATCGAAAAAATCGGGTTATAGAAGGAGTGGACCGATTTTAATCAAATTTGATACACTCATAGACGATATAAGAAACTATATTTAGAGGTTCCAAGGTTGTAGTTCCTATAATAGTGCAGAAAATCGATAATATATATATATATATAAAAGGCAAGATGTTTGTGTGTGTGTCTGTCTGTTTATCTGTCTGTATGTCCTTTATACAAATCCACAATTTTTATCTGATTCTCACCAAACTTCTCACAAATATTTTTTAGGCTCCAGGACCATGGATTAGTTTTAAAGCTTTCATTACACCCGAGCAACTCCGGGCTATACTGCTAGTAATACATAGAACAGGGGATTGGGAGATTAAAATATTACTAACAGCTACATAGCACAAGAAATGAACTGATATGGGAAACAGAAAAAAATTCAAACACCTTATATGAGCATTGCAAATCACTTAAAAAATACAAGGATATTTTTTAATCGTTTCACCCCAATCAAGGCGGTACTGCCACTGATGCGCAGGGGGCTACATAAGAGTAAAAGTTTAGATAAGAGGAGAGTGAAGAAAAAGACGGCCCAGTTACAGGGCGTGTCAGAAAAAAAGGGTAAGTGAAGGATAGGAACGCAGGTGTGAAGACAGTTGCGAAGGTAGGGAGAAAGGAAAAGAACAAGATACACGGTGTGATATAGAAAGGACTGGAGTCAAGTGAATAAGAGATGGGAATTGACATTGCGTTTAAATTCCTGGATGTGTAGCCGTTAGGAAAGCAAGTATATGGAAGGGAGTTCCACAGGTGGGAAGTGCGAGAAAAGAAGCTGAGGGAGTAGAATTTAGAGCAGTATTTGGTTGGTATAATAATAAATGGGTGGAACCTTGTTGCCAGTCAGTTTGCATGCATAAATTCTTGTGTCGTAGTGAGCAAAATTTTAACAACAGAATAATACATTTTAGACATCCAACTAGTTTTCGCAAATTCCAAATAATAAAATCTTTATAAATAAGAGATACAAAAGACAGGTCGGTCAGTTAAGTGCCATACGTGATACACGCTTTGGACGATCATGTACTGTAAGTCGTTTGTCATTGCTTTCTGCGGTAGACTGATTGCCAGGCAAGGCTATAGAACTCAATCTGTCCTATTATTTAACCCATAACTGGAGGGAAGAGACAAATTAATACCTGTCTCAAGGTTATTTGTATGTAAGAGAATGCAAGGAATTTAACTGGAATTCGAACTCAGCAACCCGATTTGTCGTTCCGAGTCGATATCTATTGCACCACAACGCACATCCGATCTAACTAGTTTTCGCAAATTCAAAATAGTAAAATCTTTATAAATAAGAAATTAAAAAAAAAAG
>JBBBDQ010030371.1:1177500-1222500 GCA_037127315.1 Ascarosepion bandense
GGGCGAACCGTCTAAATCACACCAGACCCGAACTCAGCAAAAAGCCAAATATTCATTTGTAATTGTTCGAGGGTGCGTAGACGAAATACACACTGTTTAAACGAGGCATTTGCTTCGATACGGATATCTCGTAAAGATAAGGTTTGAAAGTATATATATATATATATATATATATATATATATATATATATATATATATATATATATGTATGTATTTTAATAATTCAAACTTGCGATCCCTAACAATGGGAAGGAAGCCATCAAATGATCTGGTGCATGTTAGACCGCTCGACCACAAATGATTCTGCAATATGATAGATGCTAAATTAACCTTTGTATACACACTTTTCTTTTCTTTTTATTTTTGTAAATATCCATTTCTGCTCTGAAATGTATCGTAATTTAAACAAATGTAATCAGACAAGGTTACTTGAAATTCCGGCGATTGACGAAATAGAATTACCAAACAACATATTTGATTTATTTGTTTGAGTATTATTTTTAATCGATATTCGTATTTGAGAAGATATTCTGTTTTTTATTTGAACACACACACATACACACACACATATATATATATATATATATACAAAACCGCCCTGCTCATTTACGAAAAGTTTTGTTATATGAATGTGTCATTTTACAAGATTCGAACCTGCGACCCTTATAAAAAAGAGAAAGCCACCAATTGATGTAGTGCGTCTTAGACCGCTCGAATATAATTGATGTCACAGTATATATATATATATATATATATATATATATATATATATATATATATATATATATAGAGAGAGAGAGAGAGAGAGAGAGAGAGGAAAACTATATTTTTATCGCTAAGCGTTTCGTGATGGACTTTATCAAAGAAGATAGTTGAAACGAATTTTATTTTAAACGAGGTAACTATAAAGAAATATTTTAACTTTTAGAATTTTTGAAGTGCCGTATTATGTTATGAGATGTGATCTACAACTGAGCTTAAATTTATGAAGTCAAGGTACATGAGACCTAATTGCCAATCTAACATTGTTACGGTTTCCAAATTTATAAAATCCAGGTACGAAAGTGGGAATCTCATCAGAACAATTAACCTGAAAATATTTTTTAAAGTCATAATGATGCTAAATTACAGCGGTGTAAAAGTGACTTAATCCCAGGTGCGAGAACTTGGATGACATTGCAGATTCTTTTGAGAATTTTATCAATGATTTCTAAATAAATATCAGTTGCACCGGAGCATAAATGGCAGTACTATTCAATGCATGGTCGGATACAATACTCATAAATACGTAAGCTAATTTCTAGAGATAAATAATTGTCTAGCACTACACGAAGAACCAATTTTCGTAGAAGTAAACCTAGCTATTGATTCAAAATAATCGTTCCACGTCACGTTAGCCCAAAAAGGCGAAATTAGCCAGTATCCTTGGAAAAGGTGTGAATCCATTTCCTTTCCGTCGAATCAAAAGCCGGTTATGGATGATTTGCGCTGCATGTCTCCTTTATATTGACCTCTTACGAAAACTGTTGATGACTGTGCAGAAGTCAGTAATCGGGACATGTCTTGTGGTGCATTGGATATCGATTATTAATGACTGTGCAGAAATCAGTAGTCGGGAATTACGTTGTGGTGCAGTGGATATCGACTCGGTGCGACAAATCGAGGTGCCGATTTCGAATTCCAGTTGAATTCCTTGCGTTCACTTATGCACAAATACTCTTGGGAAAGGTACAAATCCCTCTCTTCCCTCCCGTTATGGGTTAAATAATAGGATAGATTGTGTTCTATAACCTTGGCTGGAAACCTGTCTACCGCAGAATGCAGCGGCAACCTACTGCGGGATAATCTTCTGCCCAGTCAGTCATGTCTCTTTTGACACATGATCGCCTGTTATAATGAGAAATCCTATCATCCCCGACAGTTGATTCGCCGAAGAGGTTAAGAAATAGCGAAGTAAAGAAGTAAGAGATGATTCGACTTCCGCTCCCATTTCATCTTGATTTACCATTTTATGAACTCTCTCTTACTTGTACCTTTCCCTACAATAAACTCTGTTATTTGTTTACCCCTTGCGTGTTGCGTAAATCTTTCCCCTGCGAATTTAGCTTGTTATTTATATCATATCCGCGATATAACATCGCCCAATGCGTGTACCACGTATGGCACTTAACTGAAGAAAACTGTCGATTATTGTGCAGAATACAGTAATTAAACAAGCTTAGCTGTTAAGTTCAAAGAACCGAGCTACTGGGCCCTCATGCATCGAAAAAACGTCGGTAATCTTTTTCATAGACTTTATCACAGGCTTTGAAATACCCGTGATGCTTCGTCAAAGGTGAAAATTGATGTGTACAAGTCAGTAGTCTTGACATCCCTACGCTATGGAGCAGGATTCATTACCAACGTTACATCAATCAACTTGATGCCTAAGTATGATCTGCAACAGAAAACTGGGTGATCGCATTACAAACGGAAATGTTCTGATAAAAGCAACACGACAGGTATTGAAGCCATCCTAATTAAAATATAACTCAGGTACAGAAGGACTTCTTTCTCACATGAGTGATAGCAGACTTCCCAAAAACTCTACATTGGCCAGCTTATATTAGGTTGTTACAAAAATAATGGCCGCTCGAAGTGTTGTAATTTGAAAAGTCATTTAACATAGTATTCACCGTATATATTAGGTGAATGTTGGCATACATTATTATTAAGATGTGGTCTTTAATAATTTTTAACTTATTTTTATACAGAAATATTCCTGAAGCATTAGTCAATCAGTTGTGCCATACGTGATACCCGTTTTTGGCGATCATGTCTCGAAAAGACATGACTGACAGGGCAGAAGATTATCCCGCAATAGGTTGCCATTGCTTTCTGCGGTAGACTGGTTGCCGACCAAGGCTATAGAACCCAATCTGTCCTGTTATTTGACTCATGGCTAGATGGGGAAGATATGTACTATATTATTAAGTAATATTTAGGGGGGATCAGTTTATTACTTCATAACAATAGAAAACTGATCCCCCACTTTATGACCAGTAGAAGACTCAATCATCTTTCCAACTATTATATTCCGTCAATCAGTTAAGTGCCATACGTGATACATGCTTTGGGCGATTATGTCTTTTTCGAGACATGACTGACTGGACAGAAGATTATCCCGCAGTAGGTTGCCATTGATTTCTGTGGTAGACTGGTTGCCGACCAAGGCTATAGAACCCAATCTGTCCTGTTATTTGACTCATGGCTAGATGGGAAAGATATGTACTATATTATTAATTAATATTTAGGTGGGGATCTGTTTATTACTTCATAACAATAGAAAACTGATCCCCCTTTTATGACCAGTAGAAGACTCAATCATCTTTCCAACTATTATATTCCGTCAATCAGTTAAGTGCCATACGTGATACATGCTTTGGGCGATTATGTCTTTTTCGAGACATGGCTGACTGGGCAGAAGATTATCCCGCAATAGGTTACCATTGCTTTCTGCGGTAGACTGGTTGCCAGCCAAGGATAAAAGACCTAATCTGTCTTGTTATTTAATTCATAACTGGAGGGAAGAGACGGATTAATACCTTTACCAAGATATTTGTGTGTAAGTGAATGCAAGGTATTCAACTGGAATTCGAACTAAGCAACCCGATTTGTCGTTCCGAGTCGATATCCACTGCACCACAATTTACATCCTCTCAAAGCATAGAAGCCCTTAATTATGAACATATTAAAACATGATGAATTTAGGATGAATTTAAAATTAGGCATAGTGTCTCCCAAACTTCTGCCAGTATAAACAGAGCATGGGAAGATGAGCCCAAAAGTGATCAGGCAGTACGAAGGTGGTCCCATAAATTCTATACTGGTGATGGAGTCCTTGAAGATGAAGAAGGTAGAGGACGGTCATGCAGTCTTGTTAACGAACAATTGCAAACAGTTGTTGAGCAAAAACCACACCGAAGTGTCAGAGAAATGGTGCCACCGCTCACGCCATTTGTAGAGTATCGGTAAGGTGAAAAAGCGCGATAAATGGATTCCTCACGATCTTAATGAGAATGAAAAACAGATGGTGTAAAAGTGACTTAATCCCAGGTGCGAACCTGGGATAACATTACAGATTCATTTTTGGATTTTATCAACGATCTCTAAATAAATAGCAAGAGCACAGGAGCATATATGGCAGTAATATTTAATGCATGGTCGGATACAATACTCATAAATATGTAAGTCAACCATCCGTCCGTGCATGGAGTACTGCTGCCATTTATAGTCAGGTGCCCCTGCCGTTCTCCTCAGTGTTCTTGACAAGCTCCAAAGGAGAGTCTGTAATGTGATAGGTACTGATCTGGCGACTCGACTGCAGCCACTTTCCCATCGTCGAAATGTGACCTCCCTCTGTCTCTTCTATAAATACTTTCATGGCTTCTGCTCGGATGAGCTTAAGTCACTGATGCCTCCTCAACAGGTGTTTACCCGTGCAACCAGACTGGCAACTGGGCCCCACCCATTCACAGTCAGGTTAGCCAAATGCAGACGACAATTCTACTCCTGCAGCTTCCTCTCTCGCACTTCCCGCCTGTGGAACTCACTCCCGTATTCTTGTTTTCCTGACGGCTACGACCTCCAGAAATTTAAAAGCAAAGTTAATACTCACCTACTAACCACTGGACTCTAGCTCTCTCCCCTCCCCTGTATAATCTTCACTTTCTCCGCCCATGTATCTGTCATTGCACCTGCTTTCTCAGCTTTCTATTGTTCCTTTCTAACTAGCTTGTACTCCTCACTCTTTTCTAATTAATCTTTCTACATTTATGTAACCCCCTGCACATCAGTGGCGTTTCTGCCTTGCTCGGGGTGAAATGATTAAAAAAAAAAAAATAGGTTCTAGAGATAAATAATTGTCTAGCACTACACGAAGAAACAATTTTTCTAGAAGTAAACCTAGCTACTGATTCAAAACAATCGTTCCACATCATGTTAGCCCAAGAAGGCGAAATTAACCAGTTTGCCTCCTGCTCTTTCTGCGTAACACCATTGATCTTTTTCTTCACCGAACAGTCACTTTTGATGAAAGGTGGATCCTATACGGAAATCGTAAACGATCAGGTCAATCGATTGATCGTGATGAGTCCCCCAAACAATTCCAAATGTCAAAGTTGCATCTGCAAATGATTATGGCGAATCTCAAACATAGTGGATAACACCAATCTGGATTTGTTGTTATTCACTACAGATTTGTAGAAGCTAATCAAAGCATTAATGCAGAGCTTTACTGCAATCAATTTGCTGAAATGCATGAACATTTGCAAACAATTTTTAAAAAAATCATATCACCCCAAGCAAGGCGGTAATGCCACTGAGGCGCAGGGGGCTACGTAAGAATGAAAACATTGGAACAGAGAAAGCCGGAAACCACATCCTAAACAGGGAACAAGGGATGAGCCTCTACACCTGTTCAATAGATGTGGGTGGAGTGTGAACTGGGCGATAGTTTATCTACTCCAATTGAGGGGGGGAGAAAGAAAAGAGTGAAAAGATTGGAAAAGAGAAAGCCGGAAACCATATCCTAAACAGGAAATAAGGGATGAGCCTCTACACCTGTTCAATAGACCAGTGTGAACTGGTCGATAGTTTAGTCTATCTACTCCAACTGAGGGAAAAAAGAAGAAAGAAAAGAGTGAAAAGATTGGAAAAGAGAAAGCCGGAAACCACATCCTAAACAGGGAACAAAGGATGAGCCTCTACACCTGTTCAATAGACGTGGGTGGAGTGTGAACCGGGCGATAGTTTTGTCTATCTACTCCAATTGAGGAAAAAAAAAAATAGAAAGAAAAGAGTGAAAAGATTGGAAAAGAGAAAGCCGGAAACCATTAGAACTGCGTTTGTGTACGTTTAATTTCTAAATTAATTGGTAGTATTCTCTAATTTATTTTCTTTATTTTTTACAAGTTATATTAAAGGTTCGAGCTTGTATAATTGGTTTTATCTAAGGGTGACATACTTCTTACAAGCTCGAACCTTTACTTCCATAATGTGATATTTCCACCAATATATCGATATTTCCACCAATATATCGATATTTCCACCAATATATCGATAAATCAACAATATACACTATATAACAATAACATATATAATTATAACAATAACCAATATATAATTATATATAACATATATAATTATAACAATAACCAATATATCGATATTTCCACCAATATATCGATAAATCAACACCCAAATGATGTAAAATGGTATAAATAGAGGGTAACAAGGAATAATATAACTTATGAAAAAAAAAATTAGAGAATACTACCAATTAATTTAGAAATTAAACGTACACAAACACACTGGGTGATGATGCAGGGTCCTTATACATGGGTACATAGTAAACTACTAGTGAACTTGTATAAATTATAAGTTACGTATATGGGTGTGCGTTGTGGTGCATTGGATATCGTCTCGGAACGAGAAATCGGGAGCCGAGTTCGAATTCCAGCTGAATTCATTGCATTCACTTAAATACACTTGGGAAAGGTATTAATCCGTCTATTCCTTCCAGTTATGGGTTAAATAACAGGACAGATTGGGTTCTATAGCCTTGGTCGGCAACCAGTCTACCGCAGAAAGCAATGGCAACCTACTGCGGGGTAATCTTCTGCCCAGTCAGTCAAGTCTCTTTCGAGACATGATCGCCCAAGCGTCTATCACGTATGGCACTTAACTGACTGATATGGGTGTGTTTTATTTTTTTTTAAATCAACCAAACATGAATAAGTATTTTTGAGTTTTTGAAAATGCCCTTTTGTTGTTAACAAAAGGGCATTTTCAAAAACTCAAAAATCGTCTAAAGAATTTTTTATTTCTTTTTTTTTATTTATTTCTTTGAAAAACTTTAACTTCTTCGTCAGTTTCTAAGTGTGCCACGTCTTCGTACTGACTTCATTATGCCTAATTTCCTTCTCTTTCCTTCTTTTTTTTCATTTGTCATTTTCTTTCCAGTTTTCATTCTGTTGCACTTCTTTCTTTCTTCTTTTCTTTCATTTTCTTTCATTTTCTTTTCTTTCATTTTCTTTTCTTGAATTGCCATTTTCTCATCTCTACAACATAATTTTGTGTTGTAACGCTTTTTCTTGCTTTCTTTTTATTTTTTCTAAAACTTCTGGCTTGCGGTCATATCCCGTTGAATACACCGATTCTCGCCCAATCACCGAAATTAAGCAACATTGAGCCTGGTCAGTACTTAGATGGGTTGTAATATAACAATCTGGCCCCACCCGAGGAAGGCTGATGCAAGCGAGGGTGTTTCCGGTCGTTGAAAGGAACGGATGTCGTTTGACCTTATTTCCGGCAGCAGCGGAAATAACTACAGAGGCAAACAGAACAGGTGTCTCTGAGAATTACGTAGGCGTGCGTGGGCGAGGCAAAACCGGAAGAAAAAGTGCCGGTTCTGGAAGATTATAAAAAGACCTCGGCACACGGATTCGCCAGTAGAGGAGCAACAGAGATCGGCCGGTGAAGAGAGACAACACAGGTAGACTACAGTCCCGTCAGCCATTCTATATGCGCCCTCACCCTTTCCGTTCTCTATTCCACACAGTTCGTCGTCATTAATAAAAATATAACCTTATATTTTTATATATGCGTGTTTCTTGTTTGTCGTCATACGGCGATATATAACAGGGTGACCGCTTGGGAATACCAGGTGCTGTAAGCGTTTAGTGACTGATGTGCGTTGTGGTGCAGTGGATATCGGCTCGGAAAGAGAAATCGGTGAGCCACGTTCGAATTCCAGTTGAATACCCTGCATTCAATTAAGCACTGATACCCTTGGGAAAGGTCCCTTCCCTCCAGTTATGGGTTAAATAACAGGGTAGGACTTGGGGACGCTGCCCTTAAAAACAAATCCCAGTGAAGCTTGATACTCGAAAAGAAAAAGTATTACTAGACACAAAACTTATATAAATACAACAATAGATTGTTGAAAGAAAAAGGTATTAGCAACAATAAAAAAAAAAAAATTTAGTTGGTAATAAATGAACCGCCGAGGTTGATACGCCATAAGACAAAACAACCAACCAAACGAGTTCAGTACTTGTTTCTTTGTTTCCAATAAAATCTTCCCGTCACTCAATATTCTACTCAACGCCATAAGACAAAACAACCAACCAAACGAGTTCAGTACTTGTTTCTTTGTTTCCAATAAAATCTTCCCGTCACTCAATATTCTACTCAACGCCATAAGACAAAACAACCAACCAAACGAGTTCAGTACTTGTTTCTTTGTTTCCAATAAAATCTTCCCGTCACTCAATATTCTACTCAACCTTTGGAATGAATCCTTGTCCATGCCAATTCTACTTCGGATCTCAATGTCACAATTTTCGTCCTCTGTTCGGTTAGACAGCTGCAGTTGCTATTATGATGACTGCATGGAATAATCAGGACATAGCTACATAGGATAGGCAATGAGAGATACATATGAATATTTTTCAAATGTTTATATATATTAGTCATCCACATACAAGATTTTATTTTACTGAAGTAAGTTAGGGACAGAAATATTATTAGACACAAAACTCATTTTAAAAACAGCAACAATAAATTGTTGAAAAAGAAAAAGGTATTACCAGCAATAAATAAATAAAAATTTAGTTGGCAATAAATAACCCGCCGATATGCCAAAAAACAAAACAACTAAAACAAACAAAACAACTAACTTCTTCTGTTCGTACTGCTTGTCTTGCTTTATTTTTCTGCTCTTTCCTCTTTCTTAGACATTTTCTTACTTTGACTTCTTCAGGACTTCTTCTCCTGCTACTTGAAAACTAGTACTACTACTTTACGAATACTACTAGTATCAATTTACTATTACTATTCTACTTCGATTTTCTTGTTCACTTTAGATCATGCTCTTTCAAATCTGTTTCTTCTACTTTTTATTCTAGTGTTACTAATACTACTACTACTACTTCTACTTCAAGTTTTTCCTTCTCTCTGGGTTATCATGCTTGATATCTTCTTTTTTCGTTCTTCTTGTTCTGCTAATAAAACTACTACTGCTACTACTACTACTAGGATGTGCGTGGGTGGTGCAGTGGATATCGACTCAAAACCAGAGCTCGAGGAGCTGAGTTCGAGTTCTAATTGAATTCGTTGCATTCACTTACGCACAAACAGGAACATGTATTAATCCGTCTCTTCTCCCTCCAGTTACGAACTAATAGGATAGATTGGGTTCTATAGCCTTTACAGCAGAAGGTAATGGCAGCCTACTGTGGAAAAATATTCTACTCAGTCAGTCATGTCGCGAAAGAGACATGATCGCCGAAGCGTGTATCACGGATGGCGCTTGACTGACTGACTACTACTACTACTACTACTTATTCAATTTTCTTGCTTCTCTTTGGATCATCCTTCTTGGCATGTTCTTCCTAATATCTTTATTGTTTTTTTTTTTTATTTCTCTTGTATGTACATTTCTTTCTGGATTCCAACCAGAGACTTGAGGTCAGAAATGGCATCATAACATTTTTTCATTGATCATTTTGTTAGAAAAAAAAAAACAACAAAAGGTTAATTGAAACCTTTTTTATTATTTGTTTTCTTTTTTTTTTCAACTTTTCTACTTTAACTTTAATATGATTTTACCTTTGCACCCTTTTCTTTATTTCTATAGAATAAAATACACTCGAAACTTTCGTATCATTTACTACATAATTTCAAAATCTTGTGCCAACAACTTGCTGAAACCAATATATTCTCTTTTCACTAATCGCCATTTTGGCTCCCTTTTTATCCACCTCCCGTACTGCTCTCCCTACTCACTGCGCTGACTTTTCCCTACCATCGATCGTCTCTTCTCCCCCTTTTGACTTCAGCCATTCTGTTGAGGTCAGAGCGGGTTTATTCTCAGCGGTCAGTCATTGGCGGCAAAAAAGTGGACGAGTGGCCAAAAATATATTTGGCATTTGACAGTGAAGAGAATAGATGGCGAAAGTGAAAAAAGAAATGCAAGACAGGCAATGGAATGATAAAAAAATTACGGAATATTGTAAAATGCAAAACTAACTAGAAAAAGAAAAAGTAAAATAAAGAAAGAAAATGACTGAAGAGAGAACGTGAAAGTAAAAAATATACAATCGCTAGATGAAAGAGAAAGAAAGAAAAAAGAAAGAAAGAAAGAAATTACGATAAAAGAGAAAAGAAAAGAGTTGATTAATATATACATGAAATACAAATAAGAAAGAAAAAAGAAGTTAAGAGAAAGAAAAATAGTGAAATAACTCGAAAAGAAAGAAAGAAAGAAAGAAAGAAAGAAAGAAAGAAAGAAAATACTGATGTTAAGAGAAAGAAAAGGAGTAGAATAACTCGAGGAATGAGAAAGAAAAAAGACGAAAAAAAGAAAAAGAGGGGTAGTAATATAATGAAGTTCAGAGAAAAAAGAGTAGAATAACTTAAGAAAGAAAGAAAGAAAGAAAGAAAGAAAGATAGATAGAAAGAAAAAATAATAAAGTTAAAAGAAAAAAAAAGAGTAGAATAACCCAAGGAATGAGAAATAAATAAATAAATAAGAAAGAAAGAAAGAAAGAAAGAAAGAAAGAAAGAAAGAAAGATAGAAGTTAAGAGAAAGAAAAAGAGTAAAATAGCTTGGTGAATGAGAAGGACTGAAAAAAGAGAGAAAGAAAGAAGAAAGAAAATAGAAGTCAAGAAAAAATAATGAAGTTTAAAAGAAAGAAATGTAGTAGAAAAACTTGGTGAATGAGAAAAACAAAAAAAGAAGGAGAACGAAAGAAGAAAGAACATAAAAAGGAAGAACAAAATGAAGTTAAGAGAAAGAAAAAGAGTAGAATAACCCAATGAAAGAAAAACAATGAAAGCCAAAGGAAAGATAAATGACAGGAAGAAAAAATAATGAAGTTAAGAGAAAAAAAAAAGAGTAGAATATCCCGATAAATAAGAAAGAAGAATAAAGAAAGAAAGAAAAGACTAAGAAGAGAACGTGAAAATATAAAATTTATATAATCGCTAGTGAATGAGCAAATAAGAAAGAATGGAAGAAAGAAATGACTTTAAAAAGAGAGAAGGAAATAATTGAATGTTAACAAGATGAGAGAAAAAAGAAAGAATAAATAAGTTAAGAGAAGGAAAAATAAAGGATCAACCAGATGAAAGAGAAAAACAAAAACGTAAAAAGAATGTAGAAAGAAAAAAAGAAAGAATAATGAAGTTAAGAGAAGGAAAAAGAGTAGAATAACTCGATGAATAAGAAAGAAAAAATAAAGAAGGAAAGAAAGAAATACCTAAAGAGAGGACATGAAAATATAAAGTTTTATAGTCGATAGATAAATGAGAAAGAAAAAAAAAAGGAAGAAGTGAAGAAAAAAGAAAAAAAATGAAGGTAAAAATGGAATTAAAGAGGGAGGCAGTATAACCAAATGAATGAGAAAAAGAAGAAAAATAAAAAGAGGGTAATAATAACCAAATGAATAAGAAAAAATAGAAAAAGATACAAGAGAGGTAGAATAATTTTAAGAATGAAATAAGTGAAAAGAAATACTCTTGCATATGAGCATTTAACAAAAGCGATGTATTTTGACAGTGGACTAAAAATTAAAGCCGATTCTCAACAAACTAAAAGAAACAGTTTATTAAGAATCACCTTTCATTTAGTTTTTAAGATATTGCTTAAAAGGACCGACTATAAAAATCAGCTTGTATCATTTTGGATGAACCGACAAAATTCGGCATTTTTGTGTTCGAAATTTTCAGTGGAATTCACTTTTTACTGGAAGTAAATTCAGTGTACGAGAATGGAAGATCTAAACATGGAACCTAGTTGTACACATTGATTTCCTACATCCGTCGTATTTATCAGACAATTGGTCGTGTTATCTGACAATTGACCGTACATCCGTCATATTTATCAGACATTGGTCAGTTTGTCTCACGAAATTTGCGGCATTCATTGACCGAATAGACAGCGACATTCATTGAACAAAAGTATAAAAATATTGGTAAACATGGACAAACGTGCCTGCAGTGTCAAAAAGACATTTTTTCTCATGACACCGCTTTTTTAACTTCACTATTCGGCAATATTTATCGTTTTAAAATATGATTATTGGAATTTTAATTAAAGATCGGATAAACTGTTTTTGGGCTGTTGTTATTATTATTATTATTATGTTGTCATTTTTCATCATATTTATATTATGGTCGCACTACCAACCAAGTCTGCGGGAAGATCTAAAGCAGGTCGTGGTGTGTTGTTATGGCTCCATTTCATGTTTTATCTATCTCACCTATCATCCCTAGCTTTACATAGACAAAGTTCTCCTTAGTGTGTGGGCTGTACTTAACAAGACAATTTTTGTATATCTCTTAAGCTGGGGTTTCCAGGGATTCTTTCAATGTGTTGTTTTGTTCCATTTTTTATCATTCCAAGTGCACCTACTATCACTGGCACAACTCTTGTTTTCAATTTCCACATTTTTTTCTATTTCAATTTCTAGGTTTTTATATTTTGACAGTTTTTTGAATTCCTTGGTTTCTATGTTACAATCCGCCGGACAAGCCATATCAATTAATAGACAAGACTTTTCTTTCTGGATTTTAGCAATAATGTTCGACCTATTTGCTTCAATTTTTCTATCTGTGTAGATGGTGTAATCCCATAGAATGGTGGCATCTTCTGTATCTGTAACCGGTGCTGGGTGATGTTCATACCAGTGTTTGCTTACATATTTTCCATAGTATTTGCACATCGTCCAATGTAAATATTGCCCCACTCTATTGTGACGATTTTTATATTCATTTGGGGTAAGTACAGAACATCCTGAGATTAGATGGTCTATTATTTCTTGATGTTTATCACAGAACCTGCATTTCGGATCCACATTATTTTGTATAATATTTGCCTGAAAGTTCCTAGTGAAAAAACTTTGGTCTTGCGCTGCAAGAATAAAGCCTTCAGTCTCAGACTTTAATCCAGATGCACGTAACCATCGATGAGTATTAACTTTATCAACATTGGATTTATTGACACGTTCTGTATATTGGCCATGCAGAGGTTTGTCTTGCCAGCGTTGTTTCATCTGTTCAAGAGCTTTAATCTTGGCTTTCATTTTCATATTTTTTGCCGCAATATTTGGTTCTTGGCTTCTGTTTTGCTTTTCTACAGAATCTACTAAATGTAAATCTTGCTTGTATTTACTGCCTCCTTTTATTATTGAATATTTTCTCTTTCTGTTTTCATGTTGTTTAACTAATTGTATCATCCAGTCCTTTGTTATTTCTATGTATGTTAGTAAGCCAATAGTTGTTGTCTTGTATGACAATTCTAGCTGAATAAGACCTCTTGCACCTTCTTTACGGGGTATGTATAGACGGTCTACATAAGTCTTTGAATGATGCATCTTATGCTTAGAAAGAAGTTTTCTTGTTTTAGAATCCATTCGTCTGATGTCGTTTAGAGTCCAGTTTAAGATGTTGAAACTATATTGGGCAACTGGGATGGCAAGGTTATTAATGTTCATAATTCTGTTCTGAGAATTCAATTCAGTTTTTAATATCAGCCGTAGCCTTCTATCGTACTCTTTACGCACTATTTCTTTCATTGTTTTATGGTGAATTGTTTCACTCTCATTTACATCTAGGTATTTATAAGCTTCTTCTGGCTCTAAATCTTTTATTGTTATAGCAGGATTTAAGCTAAATGAGTATGTTTGTTGTAGCTTTAGCACATTTATTCAAATTGAGTTTCATTCCAATGTCTTCGCTGAAGCATTTTACAGTTTTCAGAAAACTTCCAGCTCATTATCATTCCTAGAATACAACTTAAAGTCATCCATATAAAATAGATGGCTTATTTTCTTTTGGGCTATTATATAACCACATTCTGTCTTGTTAAGTTGACTGGTTAGTGCTATTAATGATATGCAGAATTGTAAGGGAGACAAAGGGTCACCTTGAAATATACCTCTTTTGATGTTTATTTCATCAGACTTATAGGTTCCGTTTATATGATTGAGGTAAAGGGTTGTTTTCCATATCGACATGCATTGTTTGATGAAATTGATGATTGTATATATTTAAAATCTTCAAGATCCAGGAATGTGGTACACTATCGAATGCCTTACGATAATCTATCCAGGCAGTACTAAGATTTTTCTTTGCATTATAGCAGTTTTACAGGATCATTCTGTTAATAAGCAATATGTTGTCATTTTTCATCATATTTCGATCTCTTAAGCTGGGGTTTTCAGGGATTCTTTGAATGTGTTGTTTTGTTCCATTTTTTATCATTCCAAGTGCACCTACTATCACTGGCACGACTATTATTATTATTATTATTCGGCTTTATCTTGTATCCATGAATTTCATTTCTTATTTCCTGATCACTTTCTTTATGATAATGACGTTGGTGGCTAAATTCGCGGCCAACGTAAGAGGTTTCTGGCTAGAAGCCTACAGTTTCATCACAACCTACTCCCGTACATCTATTTTTTTTTTACCGCCTTTTGGCTTTTTAAAGTTTGGTTGGAGGCAAAGGAAAATCAGAGTAGATGAAATTGCCGATGGTGTGTATTTGTTTAAGGTGGAAGGCAACTTGTCAGAACGTGACTCACACACTGTATTTCATGACTTTCCTCTGCCGCACATATAGAATGAGACATATTGTATCTAGTTATAAAACTGTTATAACTCGCTTTCTAGCAGATATATTATTAGTCATGCTTAGGTACTCGCCGAGACGTCTGTAAAAAATACTCTGAAGTATTCAATGCATGGTCACTGGAAATACTAAATTTAAACTATTAGCTTGAAAATAAAACTAAAAGTAAAGCTTCCAAAACATTTTTCTCTATTTTTAGGGGTTGCGGGCGAGCTTAATGTTATGTGAAAGTTTTTCACGTAATCATATTGTTTAAATTCATTCAATATTTAAACACAGTTAAATTGAATAAAACCGCTCTGATAATAAGCAATCAAGGAAGAATAATCTATAGGCGTGGTTTAAGTGTGTGGGGGTGTAATTGAAAAACAAAAACACCGTATTAATATTGAGAATTTTGTCTCAAATGAGGTGACGCAGTGTCTTGTTACTGATGTGCGATTGTCTGCGTGTCGAAACGTTGAAGAGTTTAATTTATTCTTTGCCGATCGCTTGTTGTATGACGATGGCACTGATGGCTAAATTCATCGCCAACATTCAGGTTCAGGACTAGAAGCATCCAGTTTCACCAAAACCTACTCTCGTCATCTATTCACTATCGCCGTTTGGCTTTTCAAGGGTTGGTTGGAGGTGAAAGAAAATCAGTGTCGATAGTCTGAATTTGTTTAAGGTGGAAATCAACTTGTCAGAAAGTGACGCCCGCACTTGATCTTCCTCTGCATGAGACATGCAACTGCAATGGATTGCCGCTGACTATTAGAATTCCGAGTTGCGTCTTCCGTAACATGATCCTCATGTCTAGCCCTCTTCATCATTTTCTTCAACCGTTCAGATCTGTTATGATCTTCACCCGCATCCACCGCTGGTGGGTGGAGCTGGTCCTGCTTTGTCAGGGTCTTCGTCTCCGAACTTGCCGCCAACGGTGGCGCTATCAGGAATTTAGAGCGTCCGAAGAAATCGCTCTCAGAGTCAGTGATCAACACAAACCTCTACATCATATTATTATTGATGAAGAGAGCATAAGGCCAACAAAGTGAAGCTGGGGTACAAATATACGAAGCCAAATGTCCCTGTTATGACACCCAATCTGAGAAGGGTATTTTTTATAATCGTTTTACTCCAAGCAAGGAAGTACTGCCACTGGTGTGCAGGGGGTTACAGTGAGAGAAAAGAGAAGACAGATATAAAAAAAAACACGGTACGGAGGATGTTGATAAATGGGTTAGAGAAAAGTAGTAGTCAAAAAGATGGCAATTGACGTTGCATTTAAACTTCTGGAAATGATAGCTATCAGAGAATCAAGCATGAGGAAGGGAGTTCCACAGGCTGGAAGTGCGAGGGAAGAACCTAATAAAGAAGTTGGGGTTACATTTGTCTTTCTTATCCCAATCCATCACAGATTGGGGTTCTTTTCTAAGAGTAGAAGCGAGGTCTACTTTGTCAGCCCTGGCAGATTTCATATTGAGACAGAAGTAAAATGGTGGTGTCATCTACGTAGATGCCAACTTGGGACCTGACTACATCAGGAAGATCTTTGATGGATATCAATAAGAACATAGGGCATAAGATTGAGCCTTGAAGGACACCCGCGTTCATATGAAAGGATTTGTAAGTATGCCTATTTAGAACGACTATCATTTTACTACTTGATAGGAACGATTGGATTAATTCGAACAATCGACTATTTATATCGTAGCCCTATAGCTTGCGCAGAAAGCCAGCATGTCAAACCCTGTGAAACGCTTGCGTGATGTTCAGATCAGGCACATGCTAAATGTGCGCAGTGTGATGAGAGTTTTATTCAAATCAGACACAATATTGCAGGTGGTACCAAGTTAGAAAAACTTCCATGTCGATTAATGCAGTGGGTCCAGATGGTCTCGAGTTAGGAATGGTACCAAATATCTAAATGTGACTCCAAAGTCACTTTCACTGTCTTATTCTTCAAACTTAAAAGAATTAATCAATAGAAAGAAAGAAAGAATAATGAAATTAAGAGAAAAAGTGTGGAATAACTCGATAAATGAGAAAGAAAGAAAATAAGAAAGACAGAATAAAAATGAAAGATAAAATAAAAAAAGAACGATAGAAAAATAAATCAGTTAATAGAAATAAAACGAGCGGAATAACTCGATGAATTAGAAAGAAAGAACGAAAGAAAGAAAGAAAGAAAGAAAGAAAGGAAAAATAATGCAGTTAAGAAAAAAAGAGTGGAATAACTCGATGAATGAGAAAGAAAGAAAGAAAGAAAGAAAGAAAGAAAGAAAGAAAGAAAGAATAATGCAGTCAAGACAAGTTTTTTCTTTGGAGTGGAATAACACGATGAAAGAAAGAAAGAAAGAATGAAAGAAAGAAAGAAAGAAAGAATAATGCAGTTAAGAAAAATAACAAGCATGGAATAACTCGACGAATAAGAAAAAAGAAAGAAAGGAACGAAGGAATAATAAAAATGAAAGAAGAAAAGAAAGAAAGAATAAAGAAAGATAGAAAGAAAAAATGCAGTGAAGAGAAAGAAAAAGCGTGGAATAATTCGATGAATGAGAAAGAAAGAAAGAAAGAAAGAAAGAAAGAATAAAGCAGTTAATAGAAAGAAAAAGAGTGGAATAACTCGATGAATAAGAAAGAAAGAATAGAAATAAAAGAACAAAAGAAAGAAAGAATAAAGAAAGAAAAAACGAAAGAAAAAATAATACAGTTAAGAGAAAGAAAAAGAGTGGAATAACTCGGTAAATGAGAAAGAAAGATACTAATGTCCCCCTTAGTACATTACTACCCGCTTCTGCGAACAGTGCTTCAACCCCTATGGAACATGACCAACTGGTTACGATCAACCAAATTGACAGCCAAATCTTTGCTACTGAAAGGGATATTTCCTGCCGTCCATCTTAATTTACCGTGGCAATCTATGCTCATGTTAACATTTCTCCGGCAAATTTTAAATTCTTTCATCATGTTGAAAACATTTTCGGAGTCGTGTCATTTATTTTTCGATTATGAGAAATATTATCCTATTATAATTATGTTCGTCCTTCGCTTCATTAGTTCGCCCGACCATTACGGACTGCCAATAACTCATAAATAATGGATTATTCCATTTTGATCGTGAGAAACGAGGGGAAAAGCCACTACTAGGTTCCAATGAGGAAAGGAAAGAAAGAATAATGAAAGAAGGGAAGATAGAAGTGTTTAATATCTCCTGACAATACCTTTGTCAATTATAGATTATTCCGTTTTAATAAACTAATAACATATCAAAGATGTTATTTAGGTTCAGCGAATTCCAGTTGAATCCATTGTATTCACTTACGCGCAAATACCCTTGGGAAAGGTATTAATCCGTTTCTTCCTTCCAGTTATGGGTTAAATAGCAGGACAGATTGGGTTCTATAGCCTTGCTCGGCAATCAGTCTACCGCAGAAAGTAATGGCAACCTACTGCGGGATAATCTTCTGCCCAGTCAGTCATGTCTCTTTCGAGACATGATCGCCCAAGCGTGTATCACGTATGGCACTTTAACTGACTGATAATATAAATAGAGGGGAAGATAAAAGTGTTTACTGTCACCTGACAATACCTTTGTCAATTTCTCTTCTTTTTTTAATCATTTCACCCTAAGCAAGGCATTTCACTGCCACTGTTGCGCAGTGGGTAACATAGGAAAAATGTTATGAGGAGTGAGAGGTTGCAGGGAGTGTGAGGAAATGAGTATGAGAGGGAAGAGATTACTGATGAGAGTGGGGTGAATGAGGAGGAATATTATGAGGGATTAGAGGTTGCACAAGGTGTCAGGAAGAGAGTAGGAGAGGGAAGAGAGTAATATTGAGATTGGGGTGGATGTAAAAAGCATGAGAGAGAGGATGTAAGTTAGTGAGACAGGAGATGACTATTGACTTTACATTTAAATTTTTGGAGATTGTAACTGTCAGGAAAGCAAGTATGCGGAAGAGAATTCCACAGGCGGGAAGTGCGAGAAAATTGCTGATCGAGTAGATTTTGCGTTTACAGTTTATTGGTTTCACAGTAAAAGGGTGGGACCTAGTTGCTAATCTTGTGGCTCGATGAAATTCGATGGAAAAAAAATGTCATTTTATAATCTTTTCATTTGTACCCACTTCTTAAAATAACGACCAGTATTTATATTTATGATTGTTATTGCAATATTTTGTTAAAATCGTTTAGCTCAAATATTTAACTGTTAGATAGGGGGAAACTTACTGATATTTTGTTGTCGTAGAACTTGCCATGAGCTTAATCATTAACTAAAGAAATAAGATTCGTCAGAATATGAAAATACATAAACCGTAAAATTTTCACAGTTTAAAATTAGTTATTACTAGCATCATAGCCCGGCGTTGCCCGTGCAACTCAGAATATTTTTTAATTAGATGATTCATGCAGCGTGTTGCTATTTCCGAGCGCTTGTAGTCACCGCTTTACTTTAAAACTCAGTTATATCAAAAAATAATTATATAAAAAATTATTAAAACATTCCATTAAAATATCTGTTTTCTTTTGTTTTGCGTAAACGTGAGTTGATCTTTTGTGTGACATTGTAAACAACATTGCGTTTGTTTTTGTTTGAAAATTACGGCCTAAATTATTGACATGTTTTGTTGACTAAATGAATTTCAGAAATTTTCGAAGAATATTTAAAAATGTAGACATTTAATTTTAGATGAAAAAGTTACATAAATGCCACACTAATTACAGATAGTTGATTTCCTGCATGAAATATTTAGCAAAAAAAGCTTTATTTTTTTTAAATTTTATTTTCTGATGTATGAAATATTAAATCTGAAAAAAAAGGCTTAAATAATTAAATTGGCACTTTTTTTTTACATATTTTGTTTTTGTTTGAAAAACACTTTTAAAAAAAATATTTCTTTTGTTTCAAAATCACGGGGAAAAATATTCGCATTTTGTTGTTCAAATAAATTTTTAAAACGTTGAAATAAAAACAAAATATAAAGGCTCATTTTTTTCTTTTTTTAGTCGTGTTTGACACGTGTGATTTGATTTCTGTGACGTAATTTAGCAACCATCTTAGATGTTTTAGATGTTTTACGGAGCAAATGTAAACAATCGGCTCCATTAGCCAAAAAGTGTGGAAAGGGAAAATTGTTGAACATAAACTCAAAAAGTATGTGTCGACCTGGCTTCTCTGTAGATACGTGTCCCTAGAAAGTTTTAATAGCGTAGCTTAAAAAATGTAGGCGTGCATACGTTACAGTCACACACAGACTCACAGATTGACTTATATATATATAGATTACCATTATTATTTCCATTAATATCTGTTGTACACTCTTTTTCTTCTGGCTCTCAACCAGATAACTAAGGTAAAAATTACCATAATGATATGTTAAAATGTACATTTTTAAACTAAAAGAACGCATAATTTAAATAGATAAAGCGTTTCGTATGATGCTTCCTGTAATTGTGAGAACAATTTGTTTTAATTCTTCAAGACATTGGCTATCAGGACTCACTTCACAGAGTCTATCAGAACTTTTCCTAATTTAACTGGGGAAATCAACCACAACTGGAATTATTGATATCTTCATGTGCCAGAATTTTTGTGATTTCCACTTCAAGATCCTTGTATTTTGAAAGTTCTTTGAAGACCTTCAAAAATACATTAGCGATTAGCCAATTTGTCGCGATAAAATGTCAAGATAAAATTAGTGCAAGAAATTCGTGGTTGGAGTCGTAGTAGAGAAACCTTTCAGCCACATATCTCAATGTGCTTAGGCAGTCTTAAACTGAGAATGTTCTTGAATATCAGTATGAGACTACTAAATCCCATCAACTGCTCCATCCAGCAAATTTCAAAATATAAATCAAAGTAAAATCAACCCTCTCCCTATCCAGCCATGAAGCGGCTCTACGACACCCGCCTAGAAGCAGAATGTTGTTAATTTTACTATAAATATGTATTTTTATGATTTCAGAACGTTTTTTTTTCTTGTTTGGGGGTTCCCTATTTGTCCATAGCTAGGATCTTAATAGGGGCTACCATTCCAAAACAGGATTGATCTGGGAACAACAGCAATTAACATATGGTTCTACTCTTCTCACAACCTTCTATCCCCTGATCTGGGGCCTTGCAGCCGGATCGTCTTTAATGAAACACCACACACACACACACACACACATATATATATATATATATTGTGTGTATTTTGGCAGCATTTTTTCATTAATACAGGTTTCATTGAATAATATAGACAAGTTCTGTCTATTTATTTTGGGTAAGATCCATTTTTTTGCGTCGCACATGGCCGCAGGCCGAGAACGAATGGTGGTAGTGGGTTTTGGGTCAAATGAGAGTATAGTGGCATGAGGGTATTGGTCTGGGAACTGCTACTACTATGGGTGTAGGGGGTAAGTATAATAACTATGACCTCTCCCGTCGATTATGGGCATTGAAGTATGTTAGAGGAGGTGTCGAAATTTATTTTATTTAGGCTAGGTTTAAACTGTTTGATGCAGATAGATATGGACCTGTTTAATTTTCTCTGTATAACTCCACTTTGTTAATAATTTAAATGCTCTATGTTCACTGTATATTAAATGTTCATCCTTTGATAATGGCTTATGTAAGCCAAAACCTCAGACCTGATAAAAAAATCAACAATTACTGCGATTTCTTGTCGTCTTTTCATGACAACACTATCAAGCTAATCAGATCATACGAAAGGATGTTACCCAAAATAAATAGACAGAACTTGTCTATATTATTCAATGAAACCTATATATATATATATATATATATATATATATATATATATATATATATATACGGCCCAGGGGTAGAGTCGCCGACTGACGCCAATTCAGTCGGGTTTCGAGCCAGGGTTAGGGAGCAATCGGAGTCTCACTGTACTGATGAGCTGTGATATAGCGAAACAGATCTGTCTGCGGATGACAATATATATATATATATATATATATATATATATATATATATATATATTCAGATAAATAAACAAGAAAAAAATAATTGCAACGTTCAAGACTTTAATTTAAAAGAGTGCTCAATATAAATATAGAGCAATTAATATTTATTATTAACTATTACATTAGAGGATGTGCAACTACTCTTTAACTTTGACAGTGTTTCATTTGATGATAATATTACTTTCCATAAACGTGAAAACAATTATTTTTTAAGGTAGTTTGCACATGTTTGCACATGTTCTAACGTAATAGCTTATATATATATATATATATATATATATATATATATATATATATATATATACTTTCATTTATATATATATATATATATATATATATATATATACTTTCATTTCATTTGTATATATATATATATATATATATATATATATATATATATACTTTCATTTAGAAGTTATTTATTTCTGCGACTTAGGTTTCATCATTTTGGTAACTTCAGGGGATTTTAAATAACTGGTTTTACCGTTTTTCAAAAGCTCAAACAAGTGTTGATTTATCAGACGCGTGACTGGAATTTTCAAACAACCGAAAATTTTTCAAAAATAGGAAGGGGTTATTTAAGGACCTTTGAACACTTTCATCTATGTTCGCTTGATCCTAGTAAGTATTTATGCTAATATATTAGATTTGGACATAATTTCTGGTCTTTCGTTTAGTAATTTTTTCTTTCTTTGAAGAACAGAATCGTTAATTTTTTTCTTGGTACAAACTGCATACGTTCCAACCATTACAATTAATCTTTTTAAATTTATATACAATCTGTATATGTTACAACCGTTTCAATTAATCTTTTAAAATTTATATACAATCTGCATATGTTACAACCGTTACAATTAATCTTTTAAAATTTATACACAATCTGCATACGTTACAACCGTTACAATTAATATTTTTACATTTATATACAATCTGCATACATTACAACCGTTGTATAGTTTGGCTATTCTTTCTTTACTTCACGTTATATCAGGGTCTTTCCATATTTCATTTTAAATTTCCACGCCAGTTTAGTACAATATTTGAGGTTTTCCTGTTTAAATGTAGATTTATGATTATTCCGTCTGATTTGAAAACTGTCCTTGGTAAATCCTAAATATGTTTTACTTTGATCATTTATATAATGCACCTCTGCTTTGTCAAAAACCCCTTCTGTATTACAAAGTCCGTTAAGTGGGCATTTCTTTTTATCCCTACAGTTACGTTCCTTTTTAATAATGTTATTTTGTATGTTGTTATTTAGGTTTCTAGCGGGTTTTTTTATGCAATTTTCTAAACTACTACTACAATTATAACCTAATTTGCTTGAATTTCTATTGAAATTAAAACAGTCTTTGGCAAATGCTAAATATGTTTTACTTTGAACATTTATGCCATGTACCTCGGATGTGCGTTGTGGTACAGTGTATATCGGCTCGGAACGAGAAGCCGGGGAGCCGAGTTCGAATTCTATTTGAATCTATTGTATTCACTTACGCGCTAATACCCTTAGGAAAGGTATTAATCCGTCTCTTCCTTCCAGTTATGGGTTAAATAGCAGGACAGATTGGGTTCTATAGCCTTGGTCGGCAACCAGTCTACCGCAGAAAACAATGGTAACCTACTGCGGGATAATTTTCTGCCCAGTCAGTCATGTCTCTTTCGAGATATGATCGCCCAAGCGTGTATCACGTATGGCACTTAACTAACTGACTGACCTCTGCTTTGTAAATAACCCCTTCTGTATTGCAAAGTCCGTTAAGTGGGCATTTCTTTCTATCCCAACAGTTACATTCCTTTTTAATAATGTTATTTTGTACGTTTTTTAAATTACTAGTTCAGTTATAACTTAATTTGACTGAATTTCTATAAAACTTATTTAATTCTGAGTTTTTTAGGAAGTGTTTATTGATTTATACTATCGCCCGGTTCACACTCTACCCACGTCTTTTGAACAGGTGAAGAGGCTCATCCCTTGTTTCCTGTTTTGGATGTGGTTCCCGGCTTTTTCTTTTTTTTCCCCAATCTTCTTTCACTTTTTTCTTTTCTCTTTTTTTTTTATTTTCAATTGGAGTAGATAGACTTAACTATCGCTCGGTTCACACTCCACCCACGTCTTTTGAACAGATGAAGAGATTCATCCCTTGTTTCCTGTTTAGGATGTGGTTCCCGGCTTTCTTTTTTTCCTATCATTCTGCTCTTAAGTAGCCCCATGCGCATCAGTGCCGTCACCGCCTTGCTTGGGGTGATATGTTTAAAAAAAAAAATTTAAAACAATATTTGTTCTTTTCTTAATTTTTACTTCTAAATTGAACGGTGGGTTGAACCAAATGATTTCTATTATTATTTTTTGTTTGTTTGTTTGGCTGGGGTTTGTATTCTAAATGGCCAGATTTTTTAAAGGCATTTTTATAATCTTTTTTTAAAATATTACTAGCAGTATAGCCCGGCGTTGCTCGGGTGTAATGAAAGCTTTAAAACTAATCCGTTGTCCTGGAGCTCAGACTCTTTGGACGTTGGCACGAAAAACTAAAAAGCAATAGCTGTTTCCAGTTAAAACGAAACCGTAGACTGAAAGAAAAATGAATGGATGTAAGTCAAATTTTGATTTCCTGGTATCGATATCAAATAAGTTTCTTTCGTCGTAAACTGAATTTTGGAGGCTAAATAAGTCCTCTGTGTAAATGGTATCATGGCTGAGACTAAGAATTACAATTATACCAACTTAAAGCCAAACCCAAGCAAAAACTAAAATAAAAGGGCTGAAAAAAATACAGACATACAGGCACATAAACAGACACACACACAAACATTTTGCCATTTATATATATATATGAGCTATTTTCCGCACTATTGTAAGAACTGCAACCTTGAAACTTCTGAATATCGTTTCTTAAGTCTTTGTCTATGAGTGTATCTAATTTGATTAAAATCGGACCACTCCTTCTATAACCCGATTTTTTCGATTATCGATTTTCGATATTTATCTGGGGTACAGCTATATATGAGCTATTTTCCGCACTATTGTAAGAACTGCAACCTTGAAACTTCTGAATATCGTTTCTTAAGTCTTTGTCTATGAGTGTATCTAATTTGATTAAAATCGGACCACTCCTTCTATAACCCGATTTTTTCGATTATCGATTTTCGATATTTATCTGGGGTACCTCGACACAAAACCTAGCTAAGAACACTCGCAGACGATTTTAGTACAACTGTGTAAATTTTCAAGAAAATCGGTTCAGCCGTTTCGGATTCTATAGGTAACGGACACACACACACACAGACACACACAAAGTTCCATTTATAAATAATTTTAGATAGATTTGATGTAGATTTTGATATAAATTTTATTTCATTTCTATTTCAGAAACACATTATGTCCACACGATTAACAAAAGAGCAAAACATTGCAGTTTTGAAGTGGTTCTGGAAAGCCGAGGGCGTGAAAATCGTCCTGTTAGGCGTTCACAAAGACAAAGTTTACCCAGCAAAGCCCCATAGCATCGCTGAAATTAAGGAACAAATCCTCGCTGTCAACGCTTAAGTGCCGTCGGAGCTGTGCGCCAAAGTATACTACTCAGAGCCTGAAAGATTAGCAAAGTGCATTAAGTCCACAGAAAACACACGGAACTTTAATGTTTTATGTTGCAAAAAAATTAAGTGAACCTTTGTTAGTTTCTATACTACAGTTGCTTTTTTCTTGTATGTTAAATTTATTCTGCTGAAATAAAATTTTATAATTACTCATGGCGAAGCCAGTATATATATATATATATATATATATATATATTAGCATGCAGTGTGGATATAGAAGAATCCAAAGGAGTATCCTGTACATACAGTGATAGGATAACTCTCTAAGAGAGTTCTAAACACATATGTATATAAATACATAAAGAGCAAATATAAGAAAGATTAAGGTAGACATGTTATTTCATGGTAAATCGGAAGGATAGGCCTATTCCAGGTGAACCATCATCAGTTTCCGTCTTTATTTTACAAAGGATTTTACAAAATAAAGACGGAAACTGATGAAATAGGCCTATATATCCGATTTACTATGAAATAACGAGTCTACCTTAATTTTTCTAGTATATATATAGCATAGTGATGATTCACGTATACTGTCTTAATAATATGTATAGGAAAAACTACTAAAGAGTTGTAAGTTTAAAAATGTATTTTTTAACAGTATTTATTTATTTCTATTATTATATTTGATATTTCAGACCGTCCTCGGCCTTTCATTAGAAACAAATGATTTTAAAATTTAAATTAGAAACGTTTTTGCGAGGAGCGTTCGTCCGAGAAATTGTTTACATCACGTGACGCAGAAAGCGACAGATTTTTTTAATATTTGTAAACGTAAAACTATCTTTAATAATACTTATAAAGGTTGTTTTAAAGAAAATTTTAAGTGTATCTAAAAAATGTTTAACTCATGAAATATTTATAAAGATTCAAAACACCTAAGTCCCTATTTAACCCTAGCCTGTATGTATTTAATTTTAAAATCCAATATTTTTCTTTCTTTCTGCGTGAGTATGTAGAACTAAAATCAGAATCTATTAGTAAACATTTGCAGTTTTTTAATGTGTCCCAGTTGATTGAAGTGTTGGGCTATGGGGGTATACGGGTTGTTTTGGCGTATGCTTAGTTTGTGAATATTGAAATGGAATCTAAAGCTATTTCCAGATTGACCCATATATCCACTATTTGGACATATTGAACAGAAGAGAAAATATATTATGTTTTGGCTGTCACAGGTGACATGTGGTGGGTGTAATTTGATGTTGGTGTTGGGTAGAGAAAATACTGCATCGTTTACTAAATGTTTGACAGCGAGATTTCTTACATTGGAAATTCCCAGAGAGGTTTGTATTTTTTAGATATTTGGTAGAAGTGAGGATAGCTGATAGGTTGGGTGTTTGTTTCATTACATTTATGGGTGGTTTATCGAAAATGTCTTTGCTTTTTTTGTTTGATTGGAGGTTCTTGTAATCATTTTTTAAATTTTGAATAAGTGTGTGGGAATATTGATTGTGGTTAAAAACATGGGAATTCGGTTGTTGTTTTTTCTTTTCTTGTATGTGAGAAGTGTGTTACGATTTATGTGGATGGTTTTATTTAGTGCTTCTTTTATTATTTTAATTGGGTATTTACATTTTAGAAATTGCTTTGTTAGGTTGTTAATGTTGTATAAAAAATGATTTTTTATACAACATTAACATTAACTTGCTTCCAGCCGGGACGAAAACTCAGCCGATTTCGTGTCAGTAGGAGCCCCTACTCCCTAAGCTATGGGCGCACAGAATCAGAGAGGAGAATTTTTAGCGTTATATATATATATATATATATGCGGTGTATACACAGGCCAGTCATCGAGAGAACTCAATTCATTACTGAAAAGTATGGAGTAATTATGTGCATTTATGCATAAATAAATTAATGTCTATGTGGGCGTGCATTTTGGCACGATATGGAAGAATCGTTTTCGAGCGAGAGATCTAAGTACATATGTACCGACATTTAGCTGAAAAAAAGCCACATAAAGTCGCCGTCTGAATTAATACATTTAATCGATTAGTTAAACGAATAAAAGGCAAATATGTTTGCTAGCATGTATGGTTTTGTAAAAAAAATAAAAAAATAAAAAGGACGATGCATGCAGAGGATCTTTTTTTAAAAATCTGATAACAACCCGCAAAAAAATATTTCAGATCGAAAAACAGAAGGCTGAGAAAAATAAAAGAAAGCTGTCATTCTTCAAGCTGCCGATAGTCGCAGGCGGTCGGTCGGACAGGAAATAAAAAAAAGAAATGAAGTCAAACGCTTCTGACAACTTCCTCCGCTGTGCCTTTCACTTCGCATCTTCCCTCCCCGCAAATAAAATATAACTACTAATAATATTACGTATAATAATAATAATAATAATAATAATAAGAAGAAGAAGAAGAAGAAGAAGAAGAAAACATTATGAAAAGCGTTGTAGACTCTATCGACAAAATAAGATATTCCAAAACGAACTTCAAGAAAACTTTCAAGGAAATTGAAAAAGCAATTATAGAAATTAAAAAGTCACTATCTGTTGAAGATGGAGACACGGTCGAGTAATTGAAAGAGGCTCAAACTGAAGAATTAGAGAGCCGATTTCGAATTCAAGTCGATTCCTTTACATTCGCTTATATATGAGAAGGCTTACGGCCATATCACGTTGAATACACCGGTTCTCGCTCGATCACCGAACTTAAGCAACGTTGAGCCTGGTCAGTACTTAGATGGGTGTCCGCTTGGGAATACCAGGTGCTGTAAGCGTTTAGTGCGTTGTGGTGCAGTGGATATCGGCTCGGAAAGAGAAATCGGTGAGCCGAGTTCGAATTCCAGTGGAATACCCTGCAATTACTTAAGCACTGGTATCCTTGGGAAAGGTATTAATTCGTCTCTTCCCTCCAGTTATGGGTTAAATAACAGGGTAGAAATTGAGGACCCTGCCCTTAAAAACAAATCCCAATGAAACTTGATTCTCTAAAAGAAAAAAAGTATTACTAGACACAAAAACTTATATAAAAACAACAATAAATTGTTGAAAGAAAAAGTTATTACCAGCAATAATTAAATTAAAAAAATGTAGTTGGCAATAAATGACCCACAGAGGTTGATATGCCATAAAAACAACCAACCATCATATGAGAAAGTGTATTATTCTCCCAGTCTAGGTTCTATAAACTTATTTGGCTAGTGAACCTAGGAAAAGGAAAAAATCTGCTTTCAAAAGTGGAGAGGTTTCGGCTCTGTCAGACTGTCATGCACTTCATCTGGATTCGGATCTATTAAAGAATTGAAACAATTTGAAAGACTCAGTCAGTTAAGTGCCATACATGATACACGCTTGGGCGATTGACTGGACAGAAGATTATCCCGCAGTAGGTTGCCATTGCATTCTGCAGTAGACTGGTTGCCAGCCATGACTATAGAGACCCAATCTACCCTGCCATTTAGCTCATAGCTGGAGTGAGAAGAGATGGATTATATCATTATATTAATAAGTAGTAGTTAGGGGGATCAGTTTATTACTTCATAAAAATAGAAAACCGATCCCCCCCTTTATGCCCAGTAGAAGCTTTAATTTTTTTCCAACTCTTATGTTCAGTCAATCAGTTAAGTACCATAAGTGATATACGCTTGGGCGATCATGTATCGAAATAGATATGACTAACTGGGCAGAAGATTATCCCGCAGTCAGTCAGTATAGGTGCCATACGTGATACACGCTTGGGCGATCATGTCTCTAAAGAGACATGACTGACTGGGCAGAAGATTATCCCGCAGTAGGTTGCCATTGCTTTCTGCGGTAAACTGGTTGCCGACCAAGGCTATAGAACCCAATCTGTCCTGCTATTTAACCCATAACTGGAAGGAAGAGACGGATTAATACCTTTCCCAACGGTATTTGCGCGTAAGTGAATACAATGGATTCAACTGGAATTCGAACTCGGCTCCCCGGTTTCTCGTTCCGAGCCGATATCCACTGTACCACAACGCACATAGACCGACTATAGAGACCCAATCTAACCTGCCATTTAACTCATAGGTGGAGTGAGAAGAGATGGATTATATCATTATATTAATAAGTAGTAATTAGTGGAGGATCAGTTTATTACTTCATAACAATAGAAAACCGATCCCCCACTTTATGCCCAGTAGAAGCTTTAATTTTTTTCCAACTCTTATGTTCAGTCAGTCAGTTAAGCGCCATACATAATACACGCTTGGGCGATTGACTGGGCAGAAGATTATCCCGCAGTAGGTTGCCATTGCATTCTGCGGTAGACTGGTTGCCATCCAAGACTATAGAACCCAAACTCTGCTGTTATTACACCCATAACTGGAGGGAAGAGACGAATTAATACCTCCCTCAAGGGTATTTGCGCGCAAAGTAGCTGCAAAGAATTCAACTGGAATTTGAATTCGGCTTAACGATTTGTCGTTCCGAGCTGATATCCATTGCATCACAACGCACATCCGCTTTGGAAGACTCAGTCAGTCAGTTAAGTTCCAAACGTGATACACGCTTGTGCGGTCATGTCTCGAGAGAGACATTACTGACTGGTGAGAACATTATCCCGCAGTAGGTTGCCATTACTTTCTATGGTAGACTGGTTGCCAACCAAGGCTATAGAGCTTAATCTGTCCTACTATTTAACCTATTTCCCAAAAGCATTTGTGCGTAAGTGAATGCAAAGGATTCAACCTGAATTCGAACTCGGCTCCCCGATTTGTCGTTCCGAGCTGATATCCATTGCACCACAACGCACATTTGGAGCAAAACAAATTAATGTCTTCCAAATCCAGAATGGATCAAACGAGAAGAAGAACGACAAAAAAAAAAAACACCTGTGCAAGAATTGGAAAATATAACTAAGAATAATATTAGTCAAACTAACAGAATCCCCACAATGGAAGTCCCCCAAAAAAGGATCAATGTACTTAACTTTTAGCTTTATGCATCATCAATCATTTTTAAAATCTTTAAAACAAACTTTATTAATTCTAATTTATAACCTCAATGAAATTACAGAATGGACCATATATCTCCTATCAAAAACCGGTGAAACACATATTCAAAATTATTATAACATTTCTGACTACGACATACAAAGTGATCACGTTTATCCTGACAAACTGTACTTACTTCTCTCTCGATGAAAACATCAACCCCTGGCTGGAACGTAAGGGATGTCCAAGAGGTTCATATCATTGAAAAGATCAGCTACTAATAAATATAATGATTCTAGAAAATTGAATAGAGTTTGAAATATCAGCACATCTTGGACAGATTTTCTGTAAAGATTTTTAAAGTTGACCATACTCTTGGTTTTGAAAATGTGCAAAGTCTCCTCGGTGATGGCAAATAACTTAATTGCAATAAAGGTACTGCCACTTCCAATTTTTCGAATATACCCCTTTCGCATGAACTTCTTCTTCTTCTTCTTCTTCTTCTTCTTCTTCTTCTTCTTCTTCTTCTTCTTTGTGCCTTGTTATTTCAGGACGTAGGCGATCATGGCCTTCCACGTCTCTCTATCTCTGGTGGCTCTTAGCACGCTATCACTTGTTACACCACGCAACCCCCGTTCTGTCATCCACCTGCTCAGGCCCTTCAAATATGTTATCCCTTGCTTTCCTCTGTTTCTTTTTCCCTCTATCTGGCCTGTTAGTATCAGGTTCTCCAAGCTCTCCTTCCTCATTGCATGTCCCAGGAATTTCAGTTTTCTCTTCCTGGTGCTCAATATTAATTTCCTTCTAAAAAGCAATAATTATACATCCAAGGATGAATCTATCCCCAATGCTGTAAAGTATTTTGGATTTCTGATTGGATAAATGTGAAAAAAATAACATTCAAGAAAAGGAGAATTACAGGAATACAATCATAGATTTAGATTTTGTCACATAGATTATAAAAAAGGCCTATAAAACCTAGGAGTCAGCGAAAAAGATGGAATAAAAACAAAATACAACAGACGTTTGCGTCTGCTGTTAAACACCGAGTTGAATACACAAAACAGAATAACACCCATAAACACATTAGCAGTCTCTGTGGTGTACGACCGTTTCAACATCCTTAATTGAAGCATAGCTGACATTAAGTGAATGGATGTCGAAACGAGAAAGCTTCTCACTTACCACTACATGCATTATCTTAAGGCTGATGTTGATCGTCAGTATGTCTCAAGATCTGAAGGAGGACGAGGATTACTTCAACCTGAACTGTCTTTTAAAATTACAAAAATCGGTTTTCAAATATACATGGATCTTACAGGAGACTGGATGATGATCTGTTTAAAAGAACATGAAAGAAATAAGAAACTTGATAAAGGAAGCAAACAAATTCAACCTGGATAATATAAAACTCTTCGCCAAAGACGAGAATGGATTAAAAGTTATCCTCAATGCTGTAAAATCTTTTAGAGATGACATCGATATAGATTTCGGATGAGATAAATCTGCAAAAGTAATATTCAAGAAAAGAAGAATTACAGAAACACACTCAATAGATCCAGATATTGTCATGAAGATTAGGGAACTGAAAGAAGAAGAATATAAATACCTAGGAGTCAGCGAAGGAGATGGAATAAAGCAAATGAACGAGAAAGTACAAGGCAACCAAAAAGTTCTGTCTATTTTTAAAGGAAAAAAAGAAAACGCTTCACAGTATATGTAACTTATATTTAGTCTTCGAAGTAATCGTCATCGGCATCAAGCACCTTCTGCCAAAGTGTCTGCAGATGTTCAATGCCCTTGCGGTAGAACTCGGGTGGTGGTGACATAAATAAGTCCGTGAGTGCTTTGCGCAAGTTTGCTTCATTGGTGAATGATTTCCCACGAAGATGATTATCCAGGAAGTGGAAGATGTGGTATGGGATCATTTAAGGTCATAACCAATGATTTTGGGGTAAGGTTACTTTATATTTACAACATTTTTCTTTTCGAGTATCAAGATTCATAGGGATTTGTTTTTAAGGGCAGGGTCCCCAAAACCTACCCTGTTATTTAAACCATAACTGGAGGGAAAAGACGGATTAATCTTTCCCAAAGGTACCAGTGCTTAAGTGAATGCAGGGTATTCAAATGGAATTCGAACTCAACACACCGATTTTTCTTTCCGAGCCGATATCCACTGCACCACAACGCATATCCGTCACAAAACGCTTACAGCACCTGGTATTCCCAAGCGGTCACGAATCTAAGTACTGACCAGGTTCAAATTTTGCTTAACTTCGGTGATCGAGCGAGAACCGGTGTATTCAATGTGATATGGATATAAGCACGGATATCCGTCACTATACGCTTACAGCACCTGGTATTCCCAAGCGGTCACGAATCTACGTACTGACCAGGTTCACTGGATTAAGTGACATGATCCAACTTTACCAGACTCCAAAATTAGGTCTTCATTTTGAGAAAGACATGTCGTGAATCTGCTTGGATTGGAAAGGAATCCTGTACTATGAGTTTCTGAGAAGTGACCAGTTAATTGAATCTGAAAAGTACTGATTGCAAATGGATGAATTAAAGGAAGCCATCTATTGGGATAGAAAGGAATCCTGTACTATGTGTTTCTGACAAGTGACCAGTTAATTGATTCTGAAAAGTACTGATTGCAAATGGATGAATTAAAGGAAGCCATCTATTGGGATAGAAAGGAATCCTGTACTATGTGTTTCTGACAAGTGACCAGTTAATTGATTCTGAAAAGTACTGACTGCAAGTGGATGAATTAAAGGAAGCCATCTATTAGGATAGAAAGGAATCCTGTACTATGTGTTTCTGACAAGTGACCAGTTAATTGATTCTGAAAGTACTGATTGCAAATGGATGAATTAAAGGAAGCCATCTATTAGCATAGAAAGGAATCCTGTACTATGTGTTTCTGACAAGTGACCAGTTAATTGATTCTGACAAGTACTGATTGCAAATGGATGAATTAAACATAGTCATCTATTAGGATAGAAAGGAATCCTGTACTATGCGTTTCTGACAAGTGACCAGTTAATTGATTCTGAAAAGTATTGATTGCAACTGGATGAATTAAAGGAAGCCATCTATTAGGATAGAAAGGAATCCTGTACTATGTGTTTCTGACAAGTGATCAGTGAATTGATTCTGAAAAGTACTGATTGCAACTGGATGAATTAAAGGTAGCCATCTATTAGGATAGAAAGGAATCCTGTACTATGTGTTTCTGACAAGTGACCAGTTAATTGATTCTGAAAAGTATTGATTGCAACTGGATGAATTAAAGGAAGCCAACTATTAGGATAGAAAGGAATCCTGCACTATGTTTTTCTGACAAGTGACCAGTTAATTGATTCTGAAAAGTACTGATTGCAAATGGATGAATTAAAGATAGTCATCTATTAGGATAGAAAGGAATCCTGTACTATGTGTTTCTGACAAATGACCAGTTAATTGATTCTAAAAGTACTGATTGCAACTGGAAGAATTAAAGGAAGCCATCTATTAGGATAGAAAGGAATCCTGTACTATGTGTTTCTGACAAGTGACCAGTTAATTGATTCTGAAAAGTATTGATTGCAACTGGATGAATTAAAGGAAGCCAACTATTAGGATAGAAAGGAATCCTGCACTATGTTTTTCTGACAAGTGATCAGTGAATTGATTCTGAAAAGTACTGATTGCAAATGGATGAATTAAAGATAGTCATCTACTAGGATAGAAAGGAATCCTGTACTATGTGTTTCTGACAAGTGACCAGTTAATTGATTCTGAAAAGTATTCATTGCAACTGGATGAATTAAAGGAAGCCAACTATTAAGATAGAAAGGAATCCTGCACTATGTTTTTCTGACAAGTGATCAGTGAATTGATTCTGAAAAGTACTGATTGCAACTGGATGAATTAAAGGTAGCCATCTATTAGGATAGAAAGGAATCCTGTACTATGTGTTTCTGACAAGTGACCAGTTAATTGATTCTGAAAAGTACTGATTGCAAATGGATGAATTAAAGATAGTCATCTACTAGGATAGAAAGGAATCCTGTACTATGTGTTTCTGACAAATGACCAGTTAATTGATTCTGAAAAGTACTGATTGCAAATGGATGAATTAAAGATAGTCATCTATTAGGATAGAAAGGAATCCTGTACTATGTGTTTCTGACAAGTGACCAGTTAATTGATTCTGATAGTACTGATTGCAAATGGATGAATTAAGATAGTCATCTACTAGGATAGAAAGGAATCCTGTACTATGTGTTTCTGACAAATGACCAGTTCATTGATTCTGAAAAGTACTGATTGCAAATGGATGAATTAAAGATAGTTATCTATTAGGATAGAAAGGAATCCTGTACTATGTGTTTCTGACAAATGACCAGTTAATTGATTCTGAAAAGTACTGATTGCAAATGGATGAATTAAAGATAGTCATCTACTAGGATAGAAAGGAATCCTGTACTACGTGTTTCTGACAAGTGACCAGTTAATTGATTCTAAAAGTACTGATTGCAAATGGATGAATTAAAGATAGTCATCTATTAGGATAGAAAGGAATCCTGTACTATGTGTTTCTGACAAATGACCAGTTAATTGATTCTGAAAAGTATTGATTGCAACTGGATGAATTAAAGGAAGCCATCTATTGGGATAGAAAGGAATCATGTACTATGTGTTTCTGACAAATGACCAGTTAATTGATTCTGAAAGTACTGATTGCAATTGGATGAATTAAAGGAAGCCATCTATTAGGATAGAAAGGAATCCTGTACTATGTGTTTCTGACAAATGACCAGTTAATTGATTCTAAAATACTGATTGCAATTGGATGAATTAAAGGAAGCCATCTATTAGGATAGAAAGGAATCCTGTACTATGTGTTTCTGACAAGTGACCAGTTAATTGATTCTGAAAAGTACTGATTGCAAATGGATGAATTAAAGGAAGCCATCTATTAGGATAGAAAGGAATCCTGTACTATGTGTTTCTGACAAGTGACCAGTTAATTGATTCTGAAAGTACTGATTGCAATTGGATGAATTAAAGGAAGCCATCTATTAGGATAGAAAGGAATCCTGTACTATGTGTTTCTGACAAGTGACCAGTTAATTGATTCTGAAAGTACTGATTGCAATTGGATGAATTAAAGGAAGCCATCTATTAGGATAGAAAGGAATCCTGTACTATGTGTTTCTGACAAGTGACCAGTTAATTGATTCTGAAAGTACTGATTGCAATTGGATGAATTAAAGGAAGTCATCTATTAGGATAGAAAGGAATCCTGTACTATGTGTTTCTGACAAATGACCAGTTAATTGATTCTAAAAGTACTGATTGCAATTGGATGAATTAAAGGAAGCCATCTATTAAGATAGAAAGGAATCCTGTACTATGTGTTTCTGACAAGTGACCAGTTAATTGATTCTGAAAAGTACTGATTGCAAGTGGATCAATTAAAGGAAGCCATCTATTAGGATAGAAAGGAATCCTGTACTATGTGTTTCTGACAAGTGACCAGTTAATTGATTCTGAAAGTACTGATTGCAATTGGATGAATTAAAGGAAGCCATCTATTAGGATAGAAAGGAATCCTGTACTATGTGTTTCTGACAAGTGACCAGTTAATTGATTCTGAAAGTACTGATTGCAATTGGATGAATTAAAGGAAGCCATCTATTAGGATAGAAAGGAATCCTGTACTATGTGTTTCTGACAAGTGACCAGTTAATTGATTCTGAAAGTACTGATTGCAATTGGATGAATTAAAGGAAGCCATCTATTAGGATAGAAAGGAATCCTGCACTATGTTTTTCTGACAAGTGACCAGTTAATTGATTCTGAAAAGTACTGATTGCAAATGGATGAATTAAAGATAGTCATCTATTAGGATAGAAAGGAATCCTGTACTATGTGTTTCTGACAAATGACCAGTTAATTGATTCTAAAAGTACTGATTGCAACTGGATGAAATAAAGGGAGCCATCTATTAGGATAGAAAGGAATCCTGTACTATGTGTTTCTGACAAGTGATCAGTGAATTGATTCTAAAAGTACTGATTGCAACTGGATGAATTAAAGGAAGCCATCTATTAGGATAGAAAGGAATCCTGTACTATGTGTTTCTGACAAGTGACCAGTTAATTGATTCTGAAAAGTACTGATTGCAAATGGATGAATTAAACATAGTCATCTATTAGGATAGAAAGGAATCCTGTACTATGTGTTTCTGACAAGTGACCAGTTAATTGATTCTGAAAAGTACTGATTGCAAATGGATGAATTAAAGGAAGCCATCTATTAGGATAGAAAGGAATCCTGTACTATGTGTTTCTGACAAGTGACCAGTTAATTGATTCTGAAAAGTACTGATTGCAAATGGATGAATTAAAGGAAGCCATCTATTAGGATAGAAAGGAATCCTGTACTATGTGTTTCTGACAAGTGACCAGTTAATTGATTCTGAAAAGTATTGATTGCAACTGGATGAATTAAAGGAAGCCAACTATTAGGATAGAAAGGAATCCTGCACTATGTTTTTCTGACAAGTGACCAGTTAATTGATTCTGAAAAGTACTGATTGCAAATGGATGAATTAAAGATAGTCATCTACTAGGATAGAAAGGAATCCTGTACTATGTGTTTCTGACAAATGACCAGTTAATTGATTCTGAAAAGTACTGATTGCAAATGGATGAATTAAAGATAGTCATCTATTAGGATAGAAAGGAATCCTGTACTATGTGTTTCTGACAAATGACCAGTTAATTGATTCTGAAAAGTACTGATTGCAAATGGATGAATTAAATATAGTCATCTATTAGGATAGAAAGGAATCCTGTACTATGTGTTTCTGACAAGTGACCAGTTAATTGATTCTGAGAGTACTGATTGCAAATGGATGAATTAAAGATAGTCATCTACTAGGATAGAAAGGAATCCTGTACTATGTGTTTCTGACAAATGACCAGTTAATTGATTCTGAAAAGTACTGATTGCAAATGGATGAATTAAAGATAGTCATCTATTAGGATAGAAAGGAATCCTGTACTATGAATTTCTGACAAATGACCAGTTAATTGATTCTGAAAAGTACTGATTGCAAATGGATGAATTAAAGATAGTCATCTACTAGGATAGAAAGAAATCCTGTACTATGTGTTTCTGACAAGTGACCAGTTAATTGATTCTAAAAGTACTGATTGCAAATGGATGAATTAAAGATAGTCATCTATTAGGATAGAAAGGAATCCTGTACTATGTGTTTCTGACAAATGACCAGTTAATTGATTCTGATAGTACTGGTTGCAACTGGATGAATTAAAGGGAGCCATCTATTAGGATAAAAAGGAATCCTGTACTATGCGTTTCTGACAAGTGACCAGTTAATTGATTCTGAAAAGTATTGATTGCAACTGGATGAATTAAAGGAAGCCATCTATTGGGATAGAAAGGAATCCTGTACTATGTGTTTCTGACAAATGACCAGTTAATTGATTCTGAAAGTACTGATTGCAATTGGATGAATTAAAGGAAGCCATCTATTAGGATAGAAAGGAATCCTGTACTATGTGTTTCTGACAAATGACCAGTTAATTGATTCTAAAAGTACTGATTGCAATTGGATGAATTAAAGGAAGCCATCTATTAAGATAGAAAGGAATCCTGTACTATGTGTTTCTGACAAGTGACCAGTTAATTGATTCTGAAAAGTACTGATTGCAAATGGATGAATTAAAGGAAGCCATCTATTAGGATAGAAAGGAATCCTGTACTATGTGTTTCTGACAAGTGACCAGTTAATTGATTCTGAAAGTACTGATTGCAATTGGATGAATTAAAGGAAGCCATCTATTAGGATAGAAAGGAATCCTGTACTATGTGTTTCTGACAAGTGACCAGTTAATTGATTCTGAAAGTACTGATTGCAATTGGATGAATTAAAGGAAGCCATCTATTAGGATAGAAAGGAATCCTGCACTATGTTTTTCTGACAAGTGACCAGTTAATTGATTCTGAAAAGTACTGATTGCAAATGGATGAATTAAAGATAGTCATCTATTAGGATAGAAAGGAATCCTGTACTATGTGTTTCTGACAAATGACCAGTTAATTGATTCTAAAAGTACTGATTGCAACTGGATGAATTAAAGGGAGCCATCTATTAGGATAGAAAGGAATCCTGTACTATGTGTTTCTGACAAGTGATCAGTGAATTGATTCTAAAAGTACTGATTGCAACTGGATGAATTAAAGGAAGCCATCTATTAGGATAGAAAGGAATCCTGTACTATGTGTTTCTGACAAGTGACCAGTTAATTGATTCTGAAAAGTACTGATTGCAAATGGAGGAATTAAACATAGTCATCTATTAGGATAGAAAGGAATCCTGTACTATGTGTTTCTGACAAGTGACCAGTTAATTGATTCTGAAAAGTACTGATTGCAAATGGATGAATTAAAGGAAGCCATCTATTAGGATAGAAAGGAATCCTGTACTATGTGTTTCTGACAAGTGATCAGTGAATTGATTCTAAAAGTACTGATTGCAACTGGATGAATTAAAGGAAGCCATCTATTAGGATAGAAAGGAATCCTGTACTATGTGTTTCTGACAAATGACCAGTTAATTGATTCTAAAAGTACTGATTGCAACTGGATGAATTAAAGGAAGCCATCTATTAGGATAGAAAGGAGTCCTGTACTATGTGTTTCTGACAAGTGACCAGTTAATTGATTCTGAAAAGTACTGATTGCAAATGGATGAATTAAAGATAGTCATCTATTAGGATAGAAAGGAATCCTGTACTATGTGTTTCTGACAAGTGACCAGTTAATTGATTCTGAAAAGTACTGATTGCAAATGGATGAATTAAAGATAGTCATCTATTAGGATAGAAAGGAATCCTGTACTATGTGTTTCTGACAAGTGACCAGTTAATTGATTCTGAAAGTACTGATTGCAACTGGATGAATTAAAGGGAGCCATCTATTAGGATAGAAAGGAATCCTGTACTATGTGTTTCTGACAAGTGATCAGTGAATTGATTCTGAAAAGTACTGATTGCAAATGGATGAATTAAAGGTGTGAATTAAAGAGAACCGTCCAGAACTGTCAATCAGAAAAGGTATTATTTTTCATTAGGATAATGCCAGAATTTACGTTTCTTTGACAACCCGGCAAAGATTTTTGCAACTTAGATGGAATGGGTTAACCCCGACTGCCATATTCACTATGATTCTTTCCTCGGATTCTCATTTATTCAGGTCCTAGCCAAATAATCTCAATGGTAAAAACTTTTATTCTTTGAATGACATAAAAAACACTAACGAGTTCTTTGCCGAGAAACTACCTAAATTCTAGGAAAAGGTACTCTTTAAGTTGAAAGAAAAATGGACTATAGTTGTGCAACAAAATGGTTCATATTTAGTTGAATAAATATTTAATGGCATAAAGTTTTAATTTCACTTAAAAATCGACATGAAATTTAAGTTATCCTAAAAATCGGCAATAACATTTCAGAGAACCCAATAATTAAAAGACAAGAGGTATAGAATTAAAAAAAAAAAAGACTATTCTTTACCAACGCGTTTCTTCCTCTGATGTACTTTATCAGGGGGCTTACGGCCTATCACGCTGAATACACCGGTTCTCGCTCGATCACCGAAGTTAAGCAACGTTGAGCCTGGTCAGTACTTAGATGGGTGACCGCTTGGAAATACAAGGTGCTGTAAGCGTATAGTGACGGATGTCGTGCTTACGGCCTATCGCGTTGAATACACCGGTTCTCGCTCGATCACCGAAGGTAAGCAACGTTGAGCCTGGTCAGTACTTAGATGGGTGACCGCTTGGGAATACCAGGTGCTGTAAGCTTATAGTGACGGATGTGCATTGTGCGTTGTGGTGCAGTGGATATCGGCTCGGAAAGAAAAATCGGTGAGCCGAGTTCGAATTCCAGTTGATTACCCTGCATTCACTTAAGCACTGGTACCCTTGGGAAATGTATTAATCCGTCCATTCCCTCCAGTTATGGGTTAAATAACAAGTGTAGGACTTGGGGACCCTGCTCTTAAAAACAAATCCCAATGAATCGTGAAAAGAAAAATGTTGTAAAAATAAAATAACCTTACCCAAAATCATTGGTTATGACCTTAAAATGATCCTATAAGGATTGGTAGGTCGTTAAGGCTCAAAAACAAAACAAACAAACTTTATCAGGAGGAAACTTTAAAACATAAACGATATTTTTTACTTCTGTTTATAGATACTTATTGCAAAATTAAAATCCTTACATTTGCCTTCATAAAATTCGCCATAGGACGAAACACGTCGATAAAAAGTATATCTGTGTAGGGCCAGGATTTTTTCCCGTCTGAAACCATCCTGCACTTATATAAATCTACCATCCGCCCGTGCATTGAATACTGCTGTCATATCGGGTCTGGTGCTCCTGCTATCCACCTAGGGGTCCTTGACAAAATCCAACGGAGAATCTGTAATGTGATCGATCCCGACTTGGCAGCTCGGATACAGTCACTATCTCACCAGCGCAGTGTGGCTTCCTTGTATCTCTTCTACAAATATTTTCACGGCTTCTGCTCCGAAGAACTTAGTTCACTGGTGCCCACTATATATGAATTTACTCGAGCCACAAGATTAGCAATGAGGTCCCACACTTTTACTGTAAAACCAATAAAACGCAAATTCTAACCCAACAGCTTCTTTTCTCGCACTTCCCGCCTGTGATATTCTTTTCCGTTTACTTGCTTTCCCGACGGCTCCATTCTCCAAGAATTTAAGTGTATAGTCAATAGTCATCGCCTATCTCACTAACCTGCATCTTCGCCCTTAAACTCCTTTCTCCGCCCACTCCACTGTCATTCTTCTCTTACTCACTGAGACCCATATAACCTGTTACTCTTTCTCATAACTTTCCTCCTATGTAACCCCCTGCAAAACAGTAGCCGTAAAATGCCTTGCCTGGGGTGATATGATTATTAAAAAAATGTTACTTAAAGATCTTAAAACATTTTTATCCATGTTTCTATGATACTAACATGTATTTATAGGTGTGATTAAATCTAGACATTACTTATGATCTTTCATTTAGTAATTTCTAGAACAAAAGAAATTACTAAATAAAAGACCAGAAATAATGTCCAGATGTGATTACACATATAGATACAACTTAAGATAAATGAATGAAAGTGTTTTAAGATCTTTAAGCAACTCCTCACTAATTTTTTTAAAAAAAATTCGGTTGTTTAAAAATTTCACTTGCGCGTTCGTAAACATACCTATTGTACGTTTAAAAAACGTTGAAAAATCAGTTGTTATAAATCGCTTCAAAATACCGAAAGGTTGACACCTAGGTTGCGGAAATAAATCATTTCCAAACGAAAAATATTCAAAAGCTCTGCAATACAAATTTATTGAGACCTTTTTAATACAGCTGGGCACGGGTCTAATATAATTCTGACCAAAAACTAATTATATTTGTCTATTCTTCTGAGATGAGGTAGTATTTACACTATTTACATTGATTGGAATACTGTCCTCATTTTTATTGCCATTATTACGAAGCCCCGGCCTTCTTCAGATGCTAAAAATTTCGTGCCGACCTCTTTATTACAATCACTGGGGTATATCATTTTCATTCCATGTGAGATTCCACTTATGGTAGCCATGTAGATGTCTTACTTTAAATTAACTGTCACCACTGCTGTAACCTGGTATTGAACTCACAACTCCTTGGGTCAAGTCACTGGAACTAACCAGCAACTGTATTCACTGGGTTATGTATCCTGGAGGACATCAGCCTATGAAATTCTTGCAGTCTTACTTTACGGGAGCAACCCGTTTCTCCTTTGTATTTCTTTACACAGAAATAATGGCGTACACGCAGCCCTTAGTCATTAGGGACCTTATTTGATAGAGAAATCTGCGAAGTGTAGAACCGGTTCTGAAGGTTGTCCTGATGTTGTATGGACCAAAGATCCTTTGTATTTTCTCCGGTAAACCCGTCACATTGGATAGACTGACAGGTGTTGTCCTCATGCACCCTCCCTTCAACGTTCGTTGAAGCTGTTGTCATGTACCCTGTATAGAAGTACGTCGTAGGATACAGCTTTTCTGTGCGTCCATAGCTCTTGGGTAGAATCGCCAATTGGGTAAATAGCAATTGCATGTCTAACCGTACTGATGAACTGTATATATATATATATATATATATATATATATATATACACACAGTTTAATTAAAAACAGAATATCTACTCAAATACGAGTATCTATTAAAAATAATATTCAAACATAAATATATATATATACATATATGTGTGTGTGTGTGTGTGTGTGTGTGTGTGTGTTTTTATATATATATATATAGGATTAATGTGGAGAAGTTTGTCGCTTAACTGAGCAGAGTCATACTGACTTCGAAGTTTCGTGAAAACACCATTATTTTATTCTTACTCCTCAGGACTTTTTCAATCTTCTTGATTTGAAAAAATTAAAGACTGATGAAGGCCCTGAAACTTCGAAATCGACATGCTTAGTTACGTGACAAACTTCTTCGCATTAATCCTATCTATATATACACTACCGGCCATAATTATTAGGCCACCCCAGCTTTTTAAAGGAAATTATGTATTTCATTCTATTTTTAGTATTTATAGCCAAGCGCACGCCTGTAAATGCCTGTGTGCGTCTGTGTTTATTCGTAGACGCCTTGAAAACATTCTACAACACGTCTTGTATTCATTTTATTTTATTTTATTTTATTTACTTTTTTTTTTGTTTCGGGACTGTTTGTGGTGTGCTTGGGTGGTTGGCTGTTTATGTGGGGTTAATGAACTGATGACTTTATCTTAATTCTTTTTTTTTAATTGACAACGGCAGGTGGTAGTAAACGCAACCAGATTGACAGGCGACAAAATCAAATTGTCGGATGAAAAGTAAATTTCTACCTCAAGTTGTATTTGTAATCAAATCCATTTGCTTAAATCCCATGTGAATTAAAAGCTTGAATAAGCACCCGAATAAAAATCCGTTAAAATTCCCGCACACACACAAACACACACACAAAAACATATATACGCACACATTTACGCACACATACACATATATACACATACACACATCCAGATACATATACTATAAAACATACATATACAAACACATACACATATATACACACATACAGATACAAACATACAGATATGCACACTTAAGCATACACATAGAAATAAACACATACATACGAATGCGCATGCATATACACTCCCGATAAAAAATTTAAGACCACTTAAAAATCTTTAAAAAGAAATTTTTTTTACAGATAGATTTTAAACTCCTCCCACTTAAGGTTACCAATACTACAATCTAAAAGGTTATGGAAACAAAAAGCTACATTTCAAAGATTTTATTTAGAAATTTACATTTTTATAAAATGAGGCGATTTACACATGATCAAAATTATAAGACCAGAAACAAAAATTCTACGAAAATGTACAAAAAAGTATGAAAATATTCAACAACCAAACTTAATAATGAAATCTACCTCCACTGCTTTTGATGACTTCAAAAATTCTGTTGGGCATGCTAGAAATAAGCGTTTCCATTACGGTGCGGGGTATGTTGCTCCAGCTTCTGAAGATGGCTTCACGAAGTTCATTTTTTGTTGAATATTGTTTGCCATTTCGATAAACATCTCTTGTCATCCATCCCCAAACATTTTCAATTGGGTTCAAGTCCGGTGAGCATGCAGGATGTCCCAAGAGATGGACCCATTTTCTTGTAGAAAGGTCAAGGTCCGTCTTGAAACTTGGATTGCAGCATTATCCTGTCGGAATAACCATCCATGCCCACACAAACGCTCTGTTATCAAAGATGCTTTTTGTATCATGTTAACACAACCAGCCACTCTCTGACAACCCTGCATCACCTGGAGCTCCATCGTCCCTCTGTAAGAAAAGGCACCCCATACCATTATGGATCCTCCACCACTATGACGTGCGGAGAAAATTTCAGGAGGCATGTTTTTGTTATACCAATATCGTTGGAAGCCATCAGGACCATCGACATTGAATTTTTTCTCATCAGAAAACAGGACTTTCTTCCAATTCTCAACGTCCCATGTTTGGTATTCACGACCAAACTTTAAGCGGCCCAACTTGTGACGTGGAAGCAGCTGAGGAATTTGTTTACGCTTTTTATTTACCATGCCTTTTTGTCTTAAGTGTCGTCTGATGGTTACGGGACTGCAATCAGCTTCTGTGACAGCCTTAATTTGACTAGAAGAAAGTCCCCCGTCTTTCATAACAACCCGTCTTATTCTCCTACTCAATGCAGGAGAAATTTTTTTTTGGGGGGGGGGGCTACCAGAGTATTTTGCTTTTCCATAATTCTCACTGTTCTTTAGAATGTTGCAAATCACAGTTTTACTGCGATTTACCTTAGCTGCGATCGTCCGCTGTGACAAACCTTGCTTATGGAATTCTAGAATTCGAGAACGCTCAACTTTGGTAAGTTTACTTGCTTTAGGCATGGTAACACCTTTACGCAGTGATTGCTAATCTCTAACTGAACTAAAAACATTGGAATTACCATAGATCTAACAATTTATACCCCTGGTCTTATAATTTTGATCATGTGTAAATCGCCACATTTTATAAAAATGTAAATTTCTAAATAAAATGTTTTGAATGTAGCTTTTTGTTTCCATAACCTTTTAGATTGTAGTATTGGTAACCTTAAGTGGGAGGAGTTTAAAATCTATCCATAAAAAAAAAATTATTTTTAAAGATTTTTAAGTGGTCTTAAATTTTTGATCAGGAGTGTACATACGCA
>JBBBDQ010030371.1:1227500-1264580 GCA_037127315.1 Ascarosepion bandense
TAATAATATAATAATAATATAATAATAATATAATAATGTAATAATAATATAATAATAATATAATATAATAATAATAATAATATAATAATATAATAATAATATAATAATAATATAATAATATAATAATATAATTATAATATAATAATATAATAATAATATAATAATAATATAATAATGTAATAATAATATAATAATAATATAATAATATAATTATAATATAATAATATAATAATATAATAATAATATAATAATGTAATAATGATATAGTAATAATATAATATAATAATAATAATATAATAATATAATAATAATATAATAATAATATAATAATATAATAATAACATAATAATATAATTATAATATAATAATATAATAATAATATAATAATAATATAATATAATAATAATAATAATAATATAATAATATAATAATAATATAATAATATAATGATAATATAATAATAATATAATAATATAATAATAATATAATAATAATAAAGAAAATAATAACAAATATTTAAAAACCATAAAATAAAGATAGTAACAATAAAAAATAATAACCCTGATAACGAAAATAATAAAGAGAAATTAAACATGATAACAGTATATATATATATATATATATATATATATATATATATATATATATATATATATGTACATACACACTACCGGCCATAATTATTAGGCCACCCCAGTGTTTAAAAAAACGATGTATTTCATACTATTTTTAATATTTATTGACATGCGTATAATTGTAAAGGTAAATAGAATAGTTCTTTTATTAATATTGCACAATAACATGTGCATCAAATGAATTGATAAATATTTAATAATTACCTATATTGCAGTTTCATCAATGAAAGAATGAATAAAATTTAGGATGATTCGGACGAGTTCATTTTTGTTTCCTTGCTGTGTTAAATTTTTAAAAGTAATAATAACAAAAGAAACATTCTATTTTCATTTGGCAATAAATACTAAATATAATATGAAATACATCATTACTTTAAAAACAAAAAAACTGGCATGGCCTAATAATTATGACCGGTAGTGTGTATATATATATATATATATATATATATATATATATATATATAAAATCTACAGGGTGTGATGGGTAAATTGTCGCTATTTGCCGTGTAAAATTTTGCAAAGTAGTAATAACAAAAGAGCCATTCTATTTTCATTTGGCAATAAATACTAAATATAGTATGAAATACATCATTACTTTAAAAACAAAAAACTGGCATGGCCTAATAATTATGGCCGGTAGTGTGTGTATATATATATATATAAAATCTACAGGGTGCGATGGGTAAATTGTCGCTATTTGCCGTGTAAAATTTTGCAAAGTAGTAATAACAAAAGAACCATTCTATTTTCATTTAGAATTATCCACTTGGCAATAAATACTAAAAATAGGATGAAATGCATAGTTTCAATCTACATGATGCGATGGGTAAATTGCCGCTATTTGCCCTGTAAAATTTTGGTAAGTCGTAATAACAAAAGAACCATTCTATTTTCATTTAGAATTATCCACTTGGCAATAAACTCTAAAAATAATATGAAATACATTATTTTCTTTAAAAAAAAAAACTGGGATGGCCTAATAATTATGGCCGCTAGTGTATATATGTAGGGAGACAGACATGAAGATGCGCTACGTCAGATTATTATGCAAGTCAGTGTTTCCTAATTAGCAGAAATTAATTGATTTTGGCAGAATTTTCAACAGAGACTTTTGGCAATATGATAAATATTCCATCAGTTTATGCATAATTTTATACGAAATATTTGCAACTGATTTAATTTGGGGACTTGTTATTATGCATCTCGGTACTTGTTCATTTTCACATTTAGAGTCAAATATTACAAACTACCAGTGTAGCCAGGCGTTGCTCGGGTGTAATGAAAGCTTTAAAACTAATCCATGGTCATGGAGCTCAGACTCAGCCTAAAGAATATTTGAAATAATAAAATAATTGCGACAATTTACCAATCGCACCCAATATATATATATATATATATATATATATATATATATATATATATATATATACTAGCAGTATAGCCCGGCGTGGCTCGGGTGTAATGAAAGCTTTAAAACTAATCCATGGTCCTGGAGCTCAGACTCTTTGGACGTTGGCACGAAAGACTAAAAAGCAATAGTTGTTTTCAGTTAAAGCGAAACCGTAGACTGAAAGAAAAATGAATGGATGTAAGTCAAATTTTGATTTCCTGCTATCGATATCAAATAAGTTTTTTCGTCGTAAACTGAATTTTGAAGGCTAAATAAGTCCTCTGAATAAATGGTATCATGGCTGAGACTAAGAACTATAATTATACCTACTTAGAGCCAAACCTAAAGCAAAAACTAAAATAAAAGGGCTGAAAAAATACAGACATACAGATAGATAAACAGACACACACAAACATCTTGCCTTTTATATATATTATCGATTTTCTGCACTATTGTAAGAATTGCAACCTTGAAACTTCTGAATATTGTTTCTTATGTCTTTGTCTATGAGTGTATCAAATTTGATTAAAATCAGACCACTCCTTCTATAACCCGATTTTTCGATTATCGATTTTCGATATTTATCTGGGTACCTCGACACAAAACCTATCTAAGAACACTTGCAGACGCTTATAGTACAAGTTTGTCAATTTTCAAGAAAATCGGTTTAGCCGTTTCGGTGTCTATAGGTAACGGACACACACACACACACACACACACACACACACACACACACACACACATACACAGACAAAGTTCCATTAATAAATAAGTTTAGATAGATAGATAGATAGATAGATAGATAGATAGAAAGAAAGAAAGAATGAAAGAATGAATGAAATACTTCAGCATTTATTCATCTTTCGGATTTCATTCAGTTTAGGAAGAAGCACCTAAGCATACCTTATTTTTTTGTTTTATTTTATTCTATGCTTCGATAGGCTTAGCTCCATGATGACTCCTCTGCCTGAAATGTTCGTTGTTGTGCAGCGGATATCGACTCTGAACGATAACTCGGGGAGCCGAGTTCGAATTCCAGTTGAATTCGTTGCATTTACTTACCTCACAAATATCCTTGGGAAAGGTATTACTCCGTCTCTTCCATTCAGTTAAATAATAGTACAGATTGGGTTCTATAGCCTTGGCTGGCAACCAGTCTACCACAGAAATCAATGGCAACCTACTGTTGGATAATCTTCAGTCACGTCTCTTTCGAGACATGATCGCCCAAAGCGTGTATCACGAATGGTACTTAACTGACTGACTGACTAGACTAGCAACTATACACCATACTTTTACAGTAAAGCCAATCAAATGTAACCATAACTTCTACTCTAGAAACTTCTTTTCTCGCACTTTCAGCCTGTGGAATTCCCTCTTGTATACTTGCTTTCATGATAGCAACAATCTCCAAGAATTTAAATGCAATGTCACTTACCACCTCTTAACTCGCTTAAAATGCCAATTTTATATCCGGGATACTAAAATTAAACTGGTGCAGAAATTGAAATATCTGGGTAGTGTACTAACATAGGATGGAAAGTGTGACAGTGAAATCCGAAGGCGTATTGGGATGACCAGAGACACATTCCAAAAGCTAAGTAGAGTATTAAGAAAAAAAAATTATTTTCAGTACTGGACTGCTACGTGATGTTTGTCATCTTATATCGTAGTATATGATACAAATCCCTTATCATCTAACAATTAACTCAAACAAAAAATGTAAAATTGCCCACCAGCAAAATCGGATCCAAACGACTAAAAACATTTTGAAAAAAAAAAAAAAAAAAAAAAAAAAAAACATTCTTTCCCTGACAGCCCTTGTATCATGTTAATTTTCCTTTCTACTCTACTCTCATGCAGCTCTCTTCACAACAGTGTTTTCATCCTTCTCTTACCCATTCTCTGACACCCCCTGTAACTTGTTCATCTTTATCATCACTCTAACCTTATGTTAACCTCTCCGCACCCGTGAAAGGGGGGTTACATAAAAAAATTATTGATGTGTTTATGTGTTTGTACTTATTAAATGATAATGGTAATATTTGCCGTTCCCCTATAAGGAAACATTCGATCACCGCGCAGCCAGTGCTTCTTTCGGCAGAAATTGATATAATCTTTCTCTTAAAACAAATGTTTAGGATAGGTCCAGTGTTGATAGAAGTTTCCTTCCTAACCTAACGTTTCGGCCGTTGTACGCTTCTGTCCGAAATTTTCTAGAACCTGAAGAAGACCGGAGCGTACAACGGCCGAAACGTCGTTTAAATGTCAACAAAAATGAGGACAATAGCCCGAATAACATAAATACTCTAAATATTACCTCATCTCAGAAATATAGACGAATTAACAAAATGTTAGCATTGAACACCACTTTAAACATAAGGTAAATACTGATTTTGATAATTCCTTGATCATTATTTTCTCTTCGAGTTAAGTGTGCTATACACTTTAGTTGTTGCTGACATTGGTGTTCCTCAAACAGTTACATGTTTGCGATGATGTAGCGACACATCAAAATGTTCAAAGAAGGTTGATCTTTGCCGAGAACCTCAGGCTTTACCTGCTCAAACCCTTTTTCTTTTTCACTGTTGTTCTGAGAAAATGGTTGTCTATAGCTGACAGCTTAAATATTTCTGAACGGGTTTAGAAAATAGGTTTCTCAAGTCCAGTAGCTGTCCTCGCTGAAAATCAACGCTAACTTCAAATTCAAATCTCAGCAAATCTAGATGTGGCACCACGAGCCCAAATATAGATGTTGGGATGAAAGCAACTCAGAAAACATGCCTGGCATGTTTTCAAGACCTTAGAGAATAAGTAAGAATTGGTAATCGAATCTCAGAGAAAGACTAAGAATTGGTAATCAAATCTCGGAGAAAGACTAAGAATTGGTAATCGAACCTCGGGGAATAATTAAGATTTGTAGCTGCGTCAGTGACATATCAATGTTTATTTGCATGAATCAATAAGAAATATTTCTTGGAATTTACTATTCATTAAGATAGATAGATAGATAGATAGATAGATAGATAGATAGATAGATAGATAGATAAAAACAGACCGAGAAAAGAGAGAGAAAAGAACAAAGACATAGATAACAGACTGAGGAAAGAGAGAAAGGAACAAAGACATAGATAGATAGATTGTTTTCAATGTTAATTTACGTAAACCAGACGTAAATATTTCTAGAAGCTTAATAGATTGATAGATAGATAGAACAGAATGTTATATATATATAGCGAGAGAGAGAGAGAGAGAGAGAGAGAGAGAGACAGACAGACAGACAGACAGAAAGAGAGAGAGAAAGAGATTCTTTTCAATCTTTAATTACATGAACTAAAATTAAATATTTCTAAGAAATTAATAATAATTAGGATAGATAGATAGAGAGAGAGAGAGAGAGAGACACTCAGAGAGAGAGAGAGAAAGAGAAAGAGAGAACTGAGATAGATAGATAATAGAGAGAGAGAGAGAAATGAGATAGATAGATAGATAGATTGTTTTCAATGTTAATTTACGTAAACCAGACGTAAATATATCCAGAAGCTTAATAGATTGATAGATAGATAGAACAGAATGTTATATATATATAGCGAGAGAGAGAGAGAGAGAGAGAGAGAGAGAGAGAGAGAGATTCTTTTCAATCTTTAATTACATGAACTAAAATTAAATATTTCTAAGAAATTAATAATAATTAGGATAGATAGATAGATAGATAGATAGATAGATAGATAGATAGATAGATAGATAGATAAAACAGACTGTTATATATATTGAGAATTGAGATATATGTATATTGAGATACATAGCAAGATTCTTTTCAATGTTTATTTACATGAAATAAAATTGAATATTTCGAAGAATTCAATAATAATTAGGATAGCTGGAGAGTGAGGGAGAGAAAGAGAGAGAAATTCATGTTTTTAAGGAAATAAAATTGTTGCGGTAAGATCAAAGAATCGACTAACATGCATTTAATTTCATGAACGATTTATCGACATTGCTGAATAACCACAGCACAAACACACGGACACATTTGCACGGATAAAAGAAAGAGAGAGAGAGAGAGAGAAAGAGAGAGAGGTGTCCGTGGGTGCGTGCATGTGTGTGCGCGCTCACGCGCGTGTGTGTGTTTGTGTGTGTCACTACTACATGGTGACTGTCACTTTTATTTTCGAATTTTATCGACAGAATAAAAACGGATGCCTGTTGTGGTGCAGTGGATATCGGCTCGGAACGAGAAATCGGAGAGCCGTGTTCAAATGCCAGTTAAATTCGTTGCCTTCATTTACGCACGAATAACTTTCGGAAAGGTATGAATCCATTTCTTCTTCCTCCAGCTATAGGTTAAATAGCAGGACAGATTGGGTTCTATATTCTTGGTTGGCAACAAGTCTACCGCAGAAGACAATGGCAACCTACAGCGGGAAAACCTTCTGCCAAATCAGTCATGTCTCTTTCGAGACATGATCGCCTAAGCGTATAACACGCATGGCACTTAACTAACTGACAGTCTGAGGCGTTAAAATGACAGTCACCCATGAACAAAACCTATCTAAAAAGTTTTTTCTACTATACTGACCACTGTTTAATCATACTACAAAATCTGTTAAGCCATACATACATACATGCATACATATATATATATAAAGGTGAGATTGGAAAAAATTCGGGGCGCAAATTGATGTTTTGGTAGTACTGGATAGCGGCGCTCTCGAGAACTTTTCTTCTGAATAAATTACTTACTCTTTTTATTCGTGTGGCATTTTTAAAATCGAAATTGTGGTTGAATTTATTTCTGTGAATCACTAATGCATTTGTAAGATTATTATTACTGATGTCTTTTTTGTGTTCATATATACGTTTTTTTTTAGATTTCTACTTGTTTCTCCGATGTAGATGGAGGAACAATCCCGGCAATTTATTCGATATACATCTGCTTGTTCGTCATTTTGATTTCGCTTATTTTTAGATCTGATAATGTCCATAATAGTTTTCGAAGTAGTTGTTACTATGTGTGTGTTTTTTATATAAGATAGATTGTTTTGGATATTAGAATAATTTATTTCAACGTGTAAGTTTTAACGTGATGATTTTTCTGATCAGGTGGGTGTTAACAACTTTACCTTTAAGTTTGTCTTTATGCGAATCATATTGCTCTGTATACATTCAGCTCTCTAATGGATCCATTTTTTTAATATTTTAAATGTATATATATTTTAAATTGGAGTAGATAGACTAAACTATCGCCCGGTGCACACTCCACCCACGTCTATTGAACGGGTGAAGAGGCTCATCCCTTGTTTCCTGTTTAGGATGTGGTTTCCGGCTTTCGCATTTCCAATCTTTTCACACTTACGTAGCCCCCTGCACATCAGTGGCGTTACCGCCTTGCTCGGGGTGATATGATTAAAAAAAAATATATATATATATATGTATCGTTTATTCAGTAATGAATTTGAACACTCTCCTCTATTTGTGTTTGTGTCTGCATTGTATATAACATGCTAAAATTCTGCCTTCTTTTGCCGAGCACCCATAGCTCAGAGCTAGAATCTCCGACTGATGTCAGTTCGGTCGGGTTTCAATCCTGGAAAAAAACAATCGGATGTCAAACCGTAGTGATGAGCTGTGATACAGTGATTAATTATTACTTTAGAACATCTTCAAGCTACTACAAAATTGTACATTTTCTTCTTTCTTATTCATTTGCATATATATATATATATATATGTATGTGTGTGTGTGTGTGTGTGTGTGTGTGTGTGTGTGTGTAAAGAGAAAGAGATAATAGGTAAACATAGATATAAAGAAAGAAAGTTTATGAGCAGACTACAATAGATAGATAGATAGATAGAAGCAATGACAGAGATAGATAGATAGATAGATAGATAGATAGATAGATAGATAGAACAATGACATAGATAGATAGATAGATAGATAGATAGATAGATAGAAAGAATGAACATAGATAGATAGATAGATAGATAGATAGATAGATAGATAGATAGAAGCAATGACAGAGATAGATAGATAGATAGATAGATAGATAGATAGATAGAATAGACAGAGATAGATAGATAGATAGATAGATAGATAGATAGATAGATAGATAGATAGATAGATAGAAGCAATGACAGAGATAGATAGATAGATAGATAGATAGATAGATAGATAGATAGATATAGAAGCAATGACAGAGATAGATAGATAGATAGATAGATAGATAGATAGATAGATAGATAGATAGAAGTAACGACATAGATAGATAGATAGATAGATAGATAGATAGATAGATAGATAGATAGATAGACAAAAGGTTTCCTGTAAATAAAATACTGTGGTAAAATCAATGAATCAACCAACATGTATTTAGTTTCATGCCACATTTATCGACAATTCCCGCCGAAAACGCAAGCCCGAACACACAGACACATCTGCACTATGTTGGCAGCACCAGTTAAAATAAAGAAAGAACCTTGAAATCATTTACACCAAAAATATAACTGAGTCTCGATCACTTGCTCAGAAGGCTGCTTAAAATATGCGATTTGTAAGTCATATAAGATATGACAGAACAGACACGACTATCATTAGTACTGCTATGTACTGCCTCCCAATAATACTCACAGAAAAATCATTTATTGCTATTTTATCTTCATGAATCAGCCCAAAATGCCAAATACAATTAGGGGATACTGAAATCAAGCAGGTACAAAAATTTAAATATCTGGGAAGTGTGCTACCAGAATACGGAAAGTGTGGACAATATCATCAAAGATGAAGGAAAAACTTGAAGCAGCTGAAATGTGGTTCTACAGAAGGATGCTGCGGAGATCGTAGACCGAGCATGTGAGCAATGACGAGGTTTTGAAAAGAATGGAAACAAAATGGAAATTTGTCTCAGGAAGAGACAATTAAGGTTCATGCAATGAGGAAGGAGGGCTTAATTAATATTGCCACGAGAATCTGTAGTTTGCTTTTGTTTAATATTCTCTAGGCAATATTCTTTAAAACACTTAAGGCCTCAATTAATAGAATCAGCTATGAATACTGTAGTAATGTTCTAAAATGTTTGTAAAAAGAACAGTTTTTTTTTCATGCTTTAACACGCGCATGGACATAACATTACAACAGATAAAGAAAATTTCATTCTGGATAATTTTCACGTTTTAATGAACGCTAGCAATTTGTCAACCGTTATATTTGAAGCAAGAAAAAATGTACAGTGATTTTTAGCAACACAGTTTTTTGGTTACGTTTGTTACTATAACTCACAACCCTGAAGATGATCTCAAAAATAGGTTGAAAGTACTTGGGTACCTTAAGAAATGAATGAAAATAACATCTGTCAACGTTACGGCTCATTTCTGATAGCTTTTGATTGTAATTTGATTTCATTTATTAATGAAATTAGATAGATAAATTGATAGATATTAATGGAATTAGATAGATAGATAGATAGATAGATAGATAGATATTAATGGAATTAGATAGATAGATAGATAGATAGATAGATAGATAGATAGATAGATAGATAGATATTCATGGAATTAAATATGTCAGATTAAATAAATTGCAAACACTATGATTGCTTACTTTTAATAAAATCCATTCACACTCTCGGATAATCTTTCGCGTGTTACAATCAAAAGATACCAGAAATGAGCTGTAACGTCGACAGATGTTATTTTCATTCATTTCTTTAAGTTGCTCAAAATATTTTTACGGTCTTCTTTTATGTGTCGTGTCTCTTCAGGACATAGGCGGTTATGGTTCTCTACAACCTCTATTACTTGTAGCTCTTAACACATTTGCTCTTGGTATTTCTTACAAACCCTACTATCAACTTGCTCAAGCCCATCAAGTATGCCCTGCATTGCATTCCACTCTCTTTATCTCTATTCGTCCTGTGAGTATCAAATTCTCCGAGCCTTTCTTTCTCATTACGTCCCCCAGAAATTTCATCTGCTTCTTACTGATATTTATAAGTTTCCTCTTCGTTTCCTAGGTAAGGAAACTACAAGACCTCCTACAGAAGGTAGCAAAGAAAAGCCAGAAGAAAAGACTTAACATAAGTATGCTTGAAAACTGAATGCATGGCGATCGGTAAAAAGAAGAGCTTAAAATGCCAATTTTATATCCGGGATACTAAAATTAAACTGGTGCAGAAATTGAAATATCTGGGTAGTGTACTAACATAGGATGGAAAGTGTGACAGTGAAATCCGAAGGCGTATTGGGATGACCAGAGACACATTCCAAAAGCTAAGTAGAGTATTAAGAAAAAAAAATTATTTTCAGTACTGGACTGCTACGTGATGTTTGTCATCTTATATCGTAGTATATGATACAAATCCCTTATCATCTAACAATTAACTCAAACAAAAAATGTAAAATTGCCCACCAGCAAAATCGGATCCAAACGACTAAAAACATTTTGAAAAAAAAAAAAAAAAAAAAAAAAAAACAGACCAAGGCAAATTTCACAAGTCAGTGTGAAAAGTAAGTTTCTGGATTCTGATTTAATAGAAAAAAAGCAAATTGATCTATGATCCCAGTAAAAATATTTCTTAACACCTAAAAAAATGGGCATGTTATTTCATCTAACCATGTGACCAAAATTCACTACTTAACCACATCTCTTGACCGGTCAAGTCAGTCCGAGATTGAAGTGGTAAACTGACGGACCTCATCACAATGAGAGGGAGAAATTTCAAGAAGCCTCCCCGGCCATGCCTCGTCGACATACATTCATTCTTCCTCCTTCCAATTTTCCTTTCTTCGTCTTCACGCACACATGTCAAAGAAAACAACTACAAGATACTTCAAGTGACTCCGATAAATACAATCTCCTTTATTGCTTGACTATCCTTTTCACTTTTTCTCCGGTCATAAAAAGGAAAAGAACACAGCTTTTATTAGTAACCTTTTTAATCTTTCTACATCTAAACATTCTGCTACTATCAACTATAAGCTCTGAATTTCTGTGGAATATTTAACTACTTATATTTTATCTTTGAATATTCAACTCATACAAAATAACTGACTACATGCATTTTCAATTTGAACATTTTCTTCTCACAAAATTGTTGTTCTGTTCAGTGAATACACTTTCACTTATTTTACAAATTAAACACTTTTATTCTTTGAATCTATTCTTTTAACCTTCTGATACTTTAAATTGTGGGAACTTCGGTTGTGTTAGACACAAGGCCAATTTGACAAACATAGCCGAGGCCTCTACAGCAGCGAATGCTGGACAATCTCATCAAAGACGAAGGAAAGACGTGAAGCAACCGAAATGTGTTCCTTCTAATAAAGAAAAGTAAAGAAAACATACACACACACGCAAACACACACGCACGCACGCATGCACACACGTACGCACGCACACAGACACACACGCGCATGCACACACAGACACACATACGCACGCACACACACACACACACACAAACACACAAAGACACAGACAGACACACGCACACTCGCACACGCACACACAGACACACAGGCACACACACACAGACACACACACACAGATTCACACACAGATTCACACACACACACACACGCACACGCATACACACAGACACACACGCGCACACACACACATACGCACGCGCACACGTACACGCCCAGACACAGACACACGCTCGCACACACACACACACACGCACACACAGACACACCTGCAAACACACACACAGACACACACACGCACGCACGGACACACACACGCACATACATACACACACACAGGCGCAGGCACACAGTCACACAAAACAAAGAAGACTACAATGTGATTTTCTTATCGTACCTTACTTGTGGCACAGAGCCGAAAGTATGGGACACACAGTGAGGATCAAACTCACTACTCAATTGGAATGGTTCTACCGAGACTAGCTTAAATGACCATTGCACCACGCCGAGGTGCGCAAAATGATTTTCTAAGCGTCGTTTAGATTTGGCACAAAACCGAATACTCAGTGAGAACTGAATTCAATATTCAGTTGTAATCGATCATGATAGACGAGCCTTTTACACTATTACACCAGGACGAAGTACCCAAACAAATAAGACTATATTCTGTTTCAGTATTCGAAAGAAAAACATAGGTAAGCCACACACGCATGCGCAGTACGCAAGAACCCGACACACGGACACACGGGCATAGACGCCACAAATATGGAAATCCTGCGCCATGACTGCTAATTTCCCATGTATTTCTTGTCCCTTAAAAACCCAACTGCTTTGGACACACAGACACAAATCTCACAGCCACCCTTACCTTTTCTCGCTTTCTACCGACAGGACCCCCAATCACTCACTTACCCACGACACAACGTTTGGCGTAGATCCAGCGTGTATCGCCCCGTCGAACCGTTTCCCTCGGCTAAACACTCTTCCTCCATACTCTCCTTTAAGTCCAGATGTGTGCGAACCTAGTTAGCCTACTGACGGACAAAAATCAGGTTCGCACTTTACACAGACACATTCAAACAAAGGGTTGATTTTAATACTACACTGCTAAACGCACCGAGACTACTGTAACGTCATTTTACTACTTAAGCCTATTCGCCCCCCCCTTTTTTTCCTGCAGTGACACAAATATGCCTGTGTTGATGCTTATGATAAAGGAAATATTGTGCTGAATCTCTATTGCATTCACTAGTGGGTTTATCGTATTGTTTCGCAAATGTAGACGATCCCGACCTGGTAGCTCAGTTACTTTCTCACCGACGTAATGTGGCTAGCCTCTGTCTCTTCTACAAATACTTTCACGGCTTCTGCTCCGATGAGCTTAGCTCACTCGTGCCTCCTCTTCATGAATCTACTATACTAGACACTAGGTCCCACCCTTTTACAGTCAAACCAATCAAATGTAACCGCAACTTCTACTTTTTTTTTTTTTTTTAATCATTTCACCCCGAGCAAGGCGGAAACTCCACTGATGTGCAGGGGGTTACATAAATGTAAAAAGATTAATTAGAAAAGAGTGAGGAGTACAAGCTAGTTAGAAAGGAACAATAGAAAGCTGAGAAAAAAGGTGCGATGACAGATACATAGGAGGAGAGAAAGGGAAGGTTATACATGGGGAGGGGAGAGAGCTAGAGGCCAGTATAGCTTCTTTTCTCGCACTTCCTGCCTGTGGAACTCCTTTCCCTATACTTGATTCTCAGACAACTAGAATTCCCAAGAATTTAAATGCAATGTTAATTACCATTTCTTATCTCCTTGACTCGCATCCTTTCCTTGACGACCCTTGTATCAGATTCTTTTCGCTTTCCGCTCTACTCTCACGCAGCTCTCTTCACATCAGTGTTCTTATCCTTCTCTAAGCGATTCTCTGATTACTCCTGTGATCTGTTCCTCTTTCTCTTCATTCTCCTCTTATGTAACCCCCGCGCACCAGTGGCAGTACTGCTTGTCTAGAGGTGAAATTATTAAAAAAAATGACTTCGACATGGATGGTATGTGACAACCTGCATTGAATATGGCGATCACATCTTATCGTTTGCTTCTGTAATGTATTATATTATTTCTATATTATAACTAATTTATTCGAAGCAAGGCAATAATGCCACTAGAACGCAAAAAGAATGCTGAAAATAAAAGAGAATGAGAAGACTTTCAAAAGTAAGTCAGTCAGTTAAGTGCCATACGTGATACACGCTTGGGCGATCATGTCTCGAAAGAGACATGACTGACTGGGCAGGTTGCCATTACTTTCCACGGTTATAGAAACCAATATGTCCTGTTTTATAAATCATAACTATAAGGAGAAGCGATGTATTATATTATCACTTAGTAATTAGTGGGGGATCAGTTTATTACTTTATAACAATAGAAAACCGATCCCCCAATTTATGACCAGTAGAAGCCTTAATCATGATTTCAACTATTATATTCAGTCAGTCAGTTAAGTGCCATACGTGATACACGCTTGGGCGATCATGTCTCGAAAGAGACATCACTGACTGGGCAGAAGATTATCCCGCAGTAGGTTGCTATTGCTTTATGCGGTAGACTGGTTGCCAGCCAAGTCTATAGAACCCAATCTGTCCTGTTATTTTAACCCATAACTGGGTGGAAGAGCCGGATTAATATATTTCCCACGGGTATTTGCGCGTAAGTGAATGCAATGAATTCAACTGGAATTCGAACTCGGCTCCCCGATTAGAAGAAAACAGAAAACCTAATTCTAAACAGGAAACAAGGGATGAAATTTTACCCCTGTTCAAATAAACAGGGAGGGAGTATGAGTCAGACAATCGCGAACCTATCTACTTCTATTGCGGAAATAATAGCAAATAAACGTTCAGCGTTTAGGCGGAGACATTAGAAGTATAGAATAGCTTCTTGGTAAATTCCTAAAACGTATCTGCAATGTTATTGGCTATGATGTGGCATATCCGCTTGAGTCAGTTCCTCACCGTTGTAACTTCATCGTAATTGTTTCGATAAGCTACCCTTGTTAGTACATCGACTTAATGAACTGAAGCGAAGTACTAGGCTGGTAGTGGACTGAAAAAATCATATAAAGGAGTGATGTTAGAGTTGTGAAATCCCCCTCCTCACCAGCTCCAAAGAAAGCCAAGGTCTTTTCGTCTGCATAGCCACAATTGTTATGGGATTTGAAAGGCATTGTGTTTGTGGACTCTGTTCAAAGGGGCCACACCATCAATGGAGAGTACTGAGTCAGTTACGAATGGATATCGTGACCAAATGTCCATAAATGACAATGCCTAGCAAACCTTGGTTTCAATGAGTGATGTCTGAGTTTGTTATTTTGAACTAGTTGATCAGTCTTTCCATTCTCCCGATTTGTGTATCATCTGTGCTAACATGACAAACAAAAAAAAAAGAAAAGAAAAAAAGAAAAGAAAAAAAAAACGCTTGTTTGGGGACCAGCATCACCATGATGATAATGACGTCATATTTGCTGTTGGTGACTTTTTGGCTGTCGGTATGACATCTTCTTCACAAATACGACTGACACACTGCAACACCAACGGAAGAAATGTGTGAAAAGTAAGAGGGACTACACTAACGGCCATAATTATTAGGCAACCCCAGTGTTTAAAAAAAATGATGTAAGACATACTATTTTTTAGTATTTATTGCCAAGTGAATAATTTTAAATGGAAATATAATAGTTCTTTCGTTAATACTGCACAATCACAAGTGCATCAAATGAATCTATATATATTTCACAATTACCTATATTGCAGTTCCATCAATAAAAGAATGAAGAAAATTTATGGTGATTCGGACGACTTCATCATTGCTTCCTTGCCTTTTAGAATTTTGCAAAGTAATAACAAAAGAACCATTCTATTTTCATTTGGTGATAAATACTAAAAATAATATGAAATACATCATTTCTTAAAAAAAAACAAAAAAAAAACTGGCATGGCCTAATAATTATGGCCGGTAGTGTACATTTAAAAATAAACTTCCGATGGGCTCATTCTATGAGAGCATCTTAGTCAGGTTACGTACTTTTCAGCCAACTTGATTTTTGAAAAATTAAAATTGATGTCTATTATTTTTCCATTTTTTTATAATTATTTTATCCCAAGCAAGGCAGGAGCGCCACTACTGCGCAGGGGTTACAGTAGGTGAAAAAATGAGGTACAGGTGATGTCGAAGAAAGATAAGAGAAAGACGGGAATCAAGTAGATAGGAGGTAGCAATTAACGTTGCGTTTAAACTTTTAAAGATTGTAGCTATTAGGGAAGCAAGCAAACGATAGGAACTTCCACTAACGGGAAGTGCGAGAAAAGTAACGGTGGAGTAGAGGAGGAGATTACATTTAACTATTTCGACAGGAAAAGGTTCGGGCCTAGATGATAATCTAGTAGCACGTCTAAATATATCTGATCGAGGAACCAAGGAAACATGCTTGTCAGTGTAGTTGTCATGAAAATATTTGTAGAAAAGACAGGGGAAAGGCCACATCACATCGGTCAGAAAGTGAGTGATGTCGAGATGCCACGTCAGGATTAATTATATTGCAAATCTTCCTTCGGGGTATGTCGAGAACCTCAAGATGAACAGCAGAAGCACCTGACCATATATGGCAAGTATTCAATGCACGGACGAATGGTAGATTTATAAATGTGCAAAATAGATTCCGACGAGAAAAAAATTCTGGCCCTAAACAGCGATCCGACCTTCCTAGCAGAATTCGATATAGTCATTCCATTTGACAGAGTAAGGCCAAGGAGAAGTGTGTTGCTCTCTAGTAGATTATTTTGCGAATGCATTGCTAGAGCGAGCCAGAGAAGAGATCCGCTGGAAGGCTGTTCCGATCATCATCAAAAGTACACTTTTATTATTATGTAAATCTGTTTGTGTCTAACACGAAAGATATGCACGCATTTGAGAAGCACCGATCATTATGGTTAATAACTGTTTATTACTTATTCATGTCCTCGCCAATAAGCGATAAATATTGATCATTTTCCCCTTCAGCTAAAGCCCTGTAATATTTATCTTGATTACCATACGATGCAGAATTGAAAACACTGTCTTTTATTTTTATCTGACGATCACCAAAAACGTATGTTGGACTTAGATTCACAAACATCATAGGTTTCTTTGTTATCATTAAAGTCAACGAAACAGTTTTGCGCTGAGAAAATGGATCTCCATTGTCTTAGGAAGATGGCGATCGCTTTAAATAAATGCACTGCAGATATTACAACGGGTTTCATTTACTGGACAAGAGCGGCTTTTTGTCTCTTCTTCTTCTTCTTCTCGTATTCTCCCTCCGTCTTTTTCTTCTTCGTTTTCGTTGAGTCTGTTTCATTTGCACTACAAGAGCGGATTTTTTGTATATTCTTCTTCTTCTTCTTCTTCTTCTTCTTCTTCTTCTTCTTCTTCTTCTTCTTCTTCTCCTGCTTCTTTTTTTTGTCGTTGTCCTCCTCCTCCTCCTTCTTATTTTCTTCTCGTCGTCTTCCTTCTCAGACTTCTTCTTCTTCTTCTTCTTCTTCTTCTCCTTCTTCTTTTTCTCCTCCTCTTTCTCCTTCTGCTTCTTTTTTTCGTCGTCGTCGTCGTTGTTCTCCTCCTCCTCCTTATTTTCTTCTCGTCGTCTTCCCCACTCCTCGGACTTCTTCTTCTTCTTCTTCTTCTTCTTCTTCTTCTTCTTCTTCTTCTTTTTCCTTCTCCTGCTTCTTTTTTTCGTCGTTGTCCTCCTCCTCCTCCTCCTCCTTATTTTCTTCTCGTCGTCTTCCCCACTCCTCGGACTTCTTCTTCTTCTTCTTCTTCTTCTTCTTCTTCTTCTTCTTCTTCGTCTTCGTTGAGTCTGTTTCATTTGCACTACAAGAGCGGATTTCTTGTATATTTTCTTCTTCTTCTTCTTCTTCTTCTTCGCATCCTCTTCTTCTACTTCTCCTCTTTCTCCTTCTCCTGCTTCTTTTCTTCGTCGTCGTCGTCGTCGTCCTCCTCCTCCTTATTTTCTTCTCATCGTCTTCCCAACTCCTCGGACTCCTTCTTCTTCTTCTTCTTCTTGTATTCCTTCTCCTTCGCTTTCTTCTTTTTCATTGTCAATGTGACTCTGTTTTCATTTAAACTACAAAAACGGCTTTTTGTCTATCTTGTTGTTGTTGTTGTTCTTCTTCTTCTTCTTCTTCTTCTTCTTCTTCTCCTCCTTCACCTCCTCTCTTTTTTCTTATCTTCGTCGTCGTCCTTCTCTTCCTCCTTCTGTTCTTGTCATCATCATCATCCTCCTCGTCCTCGTTCTTTTTCTTTTTCTTCTTATACTCCCCCTCCTTCACCTCCTATTTTTTCTTATTGTCGTCGCCCTTCTTTTTCTCCTTTTTCTTCTTGTCGTCTTCCTCGTCCTCGTCCTCGTCTTTCTTGTTCTTTTTTCTTTTACTCCCCCTTCTTCGCCTCTTCTTTTATCTCATCGTCGTCGTCGCTCTTCTTCTCCTTCTTTTCTTCTTGTCGTCGTCATCCTTCCTCCTCCTCCTTTTCCTCCTTTTGATTTCCTGTCGTCATCCTCCTCCACGTCCTTGTCCTTCTTCATTTTTTTACTTCCCCTTCTTCTCTTCTTTTTTCTTATCGTCGTCGTCTTCCTTCTACTCCTATTTCATCCTCCTCCCTGTCCACGTTCTTCTTCTTCTTCTTCTTCTTCTTCTTCTTCTTCTTCTTTCAGGACGTAGGCGATCATGTTTTCTCGAAGAGAAAATAATAACATTATCAAGATTTTAACTTTGCACACCACTTCAACGAAAAAGTTAGAAATTAAATCCCCCGTCCATACTGAAGAGCGGTAACGGCTATTTGAATTGAGATATCTATTTCTTTGTAAATTTTAATAAATTCAACCGCCGGCAATACTGGCTGCTCGGTTAATGAATGCCGAATGTTCCCTTTTATGAAAATGACTAATATTACCATTATAATAGATGTGTGTCAAACAGCAATAAGAGAGAGATTATCCGTTGTCAGGAATCAGGACAAGAAATACTGACAGAATAGGGCTATGATAATATTATTTGTTGTCATAATTTTCTTTCTGGGGCTACTCGTTTAAGATATACAACATTTTCTATCCATATATATAGAACTATATATATGGATATATACTGCTATACCAATATATAGCAGTCAATGTGTCAACAGAATTTTCATAACAACCTTGTATTTATTGATATAAATATTTATGATACTTACAAATGCAGAATCTTTAATGCACTATTAGTTCCCGCTTTGATTTTGCACTGTTGCTACTGTTTCAGTTTCTGCTACCTGTACTACCAAGTCCTCTTCCTCCTCTTTATTGTCCGAATGCTTCTTTCAACTCATTAGTATCTACTCCCTTTTTTCTCTTTTTTTTTTTTTTTTTTTTGTTGCTTTAGGGTTTCTGTCTATGTTAATTGGGTTTTCTATCCGACCCTTTTGGCAGCAGTTACAAGTCCCCAGCGAAAATCGATAACTGTACTAGGAATTAATGATTGAATAATTGCTACATCGATCCATGAAAAAGAAAAAAAATCGACCCAAACAACGATGCTAACTCTGGGCTCAAAAAATGTGCCCGTTCGCATCCGTGGCTCAACTGGTAAAGAAGTCACACGGTAATCTAAAACAGAAAAAATATTCTCAGCTTAAACCGATGATTGAGAATATAGGATTTGGATTATTACATATATATTTTTTAATCGTTTAATGCTGCGTTGTGTTTTCTCTGTATTGCATTTCTCATGAATCTGGATTTTGGAATTTACTTTCACACCATACCGGGAAAAGTTAAGTTCTCCTCAACATATAAAACTCTCCCTTTTTAATTTTTGTGTTGACATTCGAATCGACGTCTTTGAGGCAGCAGAAATGTGGTTTTACAGAAGGATGCTGAGGATACCATGGACAGAGCACGCGTGCAACGCTGAGGTGTTGGAAAGGATGCAAACGAGAAGAAAACTGATAATAAATATCAGGAAGAGACAAATGAGGTTCCTGGAGCACGCAATAAGGAAGGAAGGCCTGGAGAACTTGATACTCACAGGTCGAATAAATGGAAGAAGAGACAGGGAAATGCAGCGCGAGATGTACTTGTTAGGTCTGAGCAAATGGTTGACGGAGCGGGGCTTAGGAGAGATACCAAGAGAAAAGTTATTGAGAGCAACAAGAGACAGAGCCAAGTGGAAGTCGATGATCGCCTACGTCCTGAAGGGACACGGCACATGAAGAAGAAGAAGAAGAAGAAGAAGAAGAAGAAGAAGAAGAATTTATTAAGAAACAGGAATATTACGTTAGAAGCAAAGAAAGGAGCGCTGAAATATTTCGTGCTATCAGTCTTCCTATATGAGAGTGAATGCTCGACAACTTCCTCAAAAAGAAAGTCAGTTAAGTACCATACGTGAAACACGCTTGGGCGATCATGTCTCGAAAGAAGATTATCCCGCAGTAGGTTGCCATTGCTTTCTGCGGTAGACTGGTTGCCGGCCAAGGCTATAGAATCCAATCTGTCCTGTTATTTAACCCATAACTGGAAGGAAGAGACGGATTAATACCTTTCCCAAGGGTATTTGCGCGTAAGTGAATGCAAGGAATTCAACTGGAATTCGAACTCGACTCCCCTATTTCGCGTTCCGAGCCGATATCCACTGCACCACAACGCACATCCCCCAAAAGGAAGAAAAGACTTGAAATAATATATATGCTCTTCTGCAGAAGCTTACTGAGGATACCATGTGAGCAACGATAAAGTTTGTCTTTTTAAGTATTTTAACCCAAGCAAGGCAATGAAGTCACTAAAACGCAAATTATCACCCACTGTTATAGAGTATGTAAAATAAAGAAAAATACTATTAACTATGTATCTTATAGTGTAATGGATATTGGCTCGGAATGAGAAATTGGAGAGCCGAGTTCGAATTCCAACTGAACACACTGCATTCACTTACGCACAAATACCCTTGGGAAAGGTATGAATCCATTTTTCCTCCTCCAGCTATCTGTTTAATAGCAAGGCAGATTAATTTCTATAGCCTTGTTTGGCAACTAGTTTACCGCAGAAAGTAATTGCTACCTACTGCGGGAAAGTCTTCTCCCCAGTTAATCATGTCTATTTCGCGACATGATCGCTTTAGCGTGCAACACGTATAGCATTTAACTGACTGACTGATAAATGGTATACGAACATATGGTGTAGCATTCTCTGTACTGCCGTGATAACAGTCATTACTTGACGAGCTTGTAGTTTCTAAATATAGACTGACATGAGGCAACAACCGTGGAGCATGATCGGCCAAGCGTTTATCACGGATGGCACTAAACTGATATTAGTATTATTTATACCATTTAAATGCAGACGGTTATTGTTGCCCTTTCGGTGACTGGCGTGTGTAAACACTGCCTATATATAAAATGCTAAAATTTCCATTCCCTGTTTCCATACGCCTAGGGCGTAGTGGGTAACGACTTCAAGTGTCAATTACGATCAGAAACAAATGGAGGCTTGTATGTGGATGACTCATATATATATATATATATATATATATATATATATATATGTGAAAAGTGTATGCATATAATCATAAATTTAAAAATATATAAATATGCAATTTGTTATATATATTATATTATTTATATATTATATATGTGTGGTACTTATTTGAAAGCGCTCAATATCAATGATAGAACTGGCATATTCATATAGATAGGTGTTAAACTCACACCTATCTATCTATCTATCTATCTATCTATCTATCTATCTATCTATCTATAGGAAAAACTACTAAAAATTTGTAAGTTTAAAAATGTATTTTTCTGACAGTATTTATTTATTTATATTATTATATTTGCTATTTCAGACCGTCCTCGGTCCTTCATCAGAAACAAATGATTTTAATATTTAAATTAGAAACGTATTTCGCAAGAGCGTTCGTGAAGAGATTGTTTACATCACGTGACGCAGAAAGCGACAGACTTTTAAAAATATTTGTAAATGTAAACCTATCTTTAATAATACTTATAAATTTTGTTTTAGTGAAAATGTTTTTAATTGTATCTAAAAACTGTTTAACTATTGAAATATTTGTAAAGATTCAAAACACCTAAGTCCCTATTTAACCCTAGCCTGTGTGTATTTAATTTTAAAATCCAGTATTTTTCTTTCTTTCTGTGTGAGTGTGTAGAACTAAAATCGGAGTCTATTAGTAAACATTTGCAATTTTCTAATGTGTGTCCCGGTTGATTGAAATGAACTGCTATGGGGGAATATTGGTTGTTCTGGCGTATGCTAAGTTTGTGATTATTGAAACGGAATCTAAAGCTATTTCCAGATTGACCAATATATCCACTATTTGGACATATTGAACAGAAGAGAAAATATATTATGTTTTGGCTGTCACAGGTGAGGGGTGGTGGGTGTAATTTGATGTTGGTGTTGGGTAGAGAAAATACTGCGTCGTTTACTAAATGTTTACAAATTAAGCAACGGGATTTCTGACATTTGAAATTCCCTGATAGGTTTGTATTTTTTAGATATTTGGTAGAAGTGAGGATAGCTGATAAGTTGGGTGTTTGTTTCATTGCATTTATGGGTGATTTATCGAAAATGTCTTTGATTTTTTTTGTTTGATTGGAGGTTCTTGTAATCATTTTTTAAATTTTTTATAAGTATGCGGGAATATTGATTGTGGTTAAAAAACCATGGGAATTCGGTTGTTGTTTTTTCTTTTCTTGTATGTGAGTAGTGTGTTACGATTTATGTGGATGGTTTTATTTAGTGCTTCTTTTATTATTTTTATTGGGTATTTACATTTTAGAAATTGCTTTCTTAGGTTGTTAATGTTGTATAGAAAATCTGGATGGTCTGAGCATATGTGTTTGATTCTTAGAAATGAGCTGTATACGATAGATTTTCTTAATTTAAGGGGATGACAACTGTTAAAGCGTAGGAATTTATGTTGGTTTGTGGGTTTGTTGTATAGACTGGTGGAAAGTGTATGTTTGTTTAATTTTATCATGACGTCTAAGAAAGGGACGGGTGTGTATGAGTACTCCATGTTAAATTTACAAGAAGCACTAAATAAAACCATCCACATAAATCGTAACACACTTCTCACATACAAGAAAAGGAAAAACAACAACCGAATCCACAGACAGTCCTGTTTCGATGTATCACAGCTCATCAGTACGGTTAGACATCCGATTGCTTCTGGCCAGGATTGAAACCCGACCGAACTGACATCAGTCGGCGATTCTACCTCTGAGCTATTTAGCGTGTTATATACAATGTAAACACAAGCCAGTAACCGAAAGTGTTCAAATTCATTACCGTATTAACGATGCGTAAATGCGACAGTAGCTACGTTTTTATAAAGTTCAGCATTTCTCCATAGTGCTCAATCGGCTTGCGAGAGCGTAATAAGTTATCTTTAGACAACGCTCTTTTTTGCTGTATTACAGTTCCTCAGTACGACTAGACATCAGATTGCCTCTAGCCAGTATTGAAACCTGACCGAAATGACATCAATCGGTGCTTCTACCTCTCCCTCTCTCTCTCTCTCTCTCTCTCTCTCTATCTATCTATGTATCTATCTATCTATACATAGTGTCCATAAAGTTAGGGTGCACTTTAAAAAAGTTATTACTTTATTTGTATTTGTGATAGAAATAATCTGTAAAAAATGTTATAAATCAACAAGATGGAGCTCCTTGTCACTTTGCTCTGCGAGTTAGACAATTTCTAAATCAGATATTTCCTAACGTATGGATCAGAAAAGGGTGGATCATTTTATTAGTCTTCATGTTCGCCAGATTTGACTCCATTAGATTTTTTTATGGGGACATGTGAAAACAATTGTGCCTGCAACCAAACCTAGTTCATTAGAAGATTTGAAAGCTAAAATAACTAATGTGATTTCGGGCATTACTGTAAATCAATTGGCAAATATTTTCCGTGAAATGCAAAATCGTATTACGCTTTGTATCGCTAATGATGGCGGACATGTGGAAACTTAAATAAAATTTTAATAAAACCTTAAAAAATATAGACTTACTTCTTTCTAATCCTTTTTACAAATAATTTCTACCTCAAATCCAAATAGAATTATAATTTTTTTTAAAGTGCACACGAACTTTATAGACAATTTGTATATATACGTGTGTGTGTGTGTGTGTGTGTGTGTGTGTGTGTGCTTTTGCTGCTTTTATAAAGATGACAAACAAGGTATTGAGGTTAAGTTTTTATGTAATTTTTTTATGCGATATACCTGTTTGTTCTAAAACAAGGAAAGTAACACAACAACATTAAAAAAAAAACATTTTTTACTACAAATGACAATATCACTTGAAAAATTACATAAAAAACTTAGCAATAATACCTTGTCTGTCACTTTTAATGAAACATGCATAAAAGAGAGATTGCTGTCCAAAGCACAGTATATATATATATATATATATATATATATATATATATATATATATAGTTTGTCTCTATTGGAATTTACCTTACCAAATGTCAAGTATTCTACTTAATATCAGTTAGTTAAGTGCCATACGTGAAACACGCTTGGGCGATCATGTCTCGAAAGAGCCATGACTGACTGGGCAGAAGATTATCCCGTAGTAGTTTGCCATTGCTTTCTGCGGTAGACTGGTTGCCGACCAAGGCTATAGAACCCAATCTGTCCTGTTATTTAACCCATAACTGGAAGGAAGAGACGGATTAATTCCTTTCCCAAGGGTATTTGCGCGTAAGTGAATGCAATAAATTCAACTGGAATTCGAACAGCTCCCCGATTTCTTGTTCCGAGCCGATATCTACTATACCACAACGCACACACACACACACACACACACACACACACATATATATATATATATATATATATATATATATATATATATATATATGTGTGTGTGTGTGTGTGTGTGTGTGTATTCAGGCAGCAAATTTTTATTAGACATGTCAAATTAAGCAAATTGCAAACATTGTGTCTGCTTATTTTTTAATAAAATCCGTTCATACTTACGGATAATCTTTCGTGTATTATAATTGAAAGATCTAAGAAATGAGCTGTAACGTTGACAGATGTTATTATCTTTCATTTCTCAATGTACCCAAGTACTTTCAATCTCCTTCCGAGATCGTCTTCAGGGATGTGAGTTATGGTAAAAAAAAAAATAATAATAATAAAAAAACGCAAAACTGTGTTGCTAAAAATTACTGTAAATTATTTCTGCTTCAAATATATAATTTCTGACATCTTTCAATTGTAATACGCGAAAGATTATACGTGAGTATGAACGGATATTTAAAAAAAAAACAGACACAATGTTTGCAATTTATTTTATCTGATACATATATATATATATATATAGAGAGAGAGAGAGAGAGGGAGAGGGAGAGAGAGAGAAAGAGAGAAAGAGTCGGTAAAAACCCAGCATAAGAATGGTAAATAATCCAGGATAATTTTTGTAAGTGATCCAGGAGGATCCTAGTAATATTGTTTAGATATTAAAACTGATCCAGTGGAGAGCTCAATGTAAATTAATTTAACTTAATTTAACTTACGTAGCATATATTTATTTATTTATTTATCTGTAAATTCAGATAATATTTAGAGGGGAAGAATAGGTATTTTCAGCACGTCAGTTTCAGACATGCATCATCAACCCCGATATATCAAACAATGATTATATATATATATATATACACCCTGATTGAGCACTCTAGAATATTGGTAGATTTTGAAAAACAGTAGCGACTCTGGCATCTACGCATCGTTCATTCAGCAATAAATTTGAACAATCTCAGCTAGTGGGCGTGTATAATGATAATATACACGCTAAAAAGTCTTCCTCCTTCTACCGAGAGCCCGTAGATCAGAGGTAGAATCCGCCGGCTGACACCAATTCGGTCGGGTTTCAATCCTGGGTAAAAAGCAATCGGCTGTCTAACCGTACTGATGAGCTGTAATACAGCGTAACAGATCTATCTGCGGATGACTATATATATATTTAGTGTATCGAGACAGCAAATAATTTTCTAAACATATACTGTTAAATATAAAAGACAATGAATGTCTATTATGTTTAATCATGAGCCGTTCTAAACATTGTATTTTGGCTTTAATTTCAGTTGAAAATAAAGACAAAAATTTTCCAACATTTGGATAATTTTTTATTAATTTGGTTCTAAGCTTTCGGCTCACATGAGCCATCTTCAGAGAGATTATTAAGACGGTAATACATTAACATCTACCATCACAGACGATTTAGAACCAAATTAATAAAAAAATTATCCAAATGTTTGTCTTTATTTTCTACTGAAATTAAAGCCAAAATACGACGTTTAGAACGGCTCATGATTAAACATAGACATTCAGTTTCTCTTATATATATATATATATATATATATATATATGTGTGTGTGTGTGTGTGTGTGTGTGTGTGTGCAAGTTAAAATACGAAACCATATCACCCATGTATTTAATTCAATCATAGACAATTTTAAAATTCAAATGAAATCTTTAAAGAAAAAAAGTTTACCAAGAAAATAAGAAAAATTCAATAATCTGACATTTGAAACAGACACAAAACAGAATATAAACAGGTCTTTCCTCTTTCATAAAAAAGAAATATTATGCTTAAATATAAAATAGATTAGAATTATTCATGCCAGTGTATAAGTCATTCAACATATACATGCGATTGAATGTTAATATAATTCTTAGTGAGACATGCTTATAACTTATATTTTTTAGAATAAGTAAAACAATTAATGAATACCATGATCTACATTTTAAAAAAATAAATAAAAGTATATATTTTAATAATTAAATATTATAAATGCATAACAAATTATTCAATAAACAACAAAAAATGCAAGAATAAATGGATAATTAAAATAAATTAAAAATTCCCTTTTAAAATACTTTGATCAATGAAAAATAGAAAACACATTCATTCACTCTGACATCAGTGGCTCTTCTTTCTGAATGAGTGTCTAAAATAATTGTAGTACTCAATTGCTTTCTAGTTATAAATTTCTGATAAGACACTTGGTGTTGATGTAAGAAAAATCTCACACACAACCTTGACTTTGTTGTTGGTGGGAACTATATAAAAAACACAAAACAAAAGATGTACTTCATCAAAACATTTAGAGTTCTGTGTAAATAATTCAGTTTTAGGTTGGGGATCCCGGGATTCTTCTTTAAACAACAACAAAAAAAAAAAAAATCAGTATCTGTCTGGATTGCTATTAATGTATTTTATTTTTTTCCTGAATAATTATATCCACTAATTTTATATACATAAGGTGAGTAAAGCTTTTTTTTAAACACTAGTAGAAGGTGAGTCAAAATTGTTATCCTTTGTTCCCTGTTTAGGATGTGATTTCCGGCTTTCTCTTTTCCAATCTTTTCACTTTTCTTTTTTTTTTTCAATTGGAATAGATAGACTAAACTATCGCCCGGTTCACACTCCACCCATGTCTATTGGACAGGTGTAGAGGCTCATCCCTTGTTCCCTGTTTAGGATCTGGTTTCTGGCTTTCTCTTTTCCAATCTTTTCACTTTTCTTTTTATTTTTTCAATTGGAGTAGATAGACTAAACTATCGCCCGGTTCACACTCCACCCATGTCTATTGAACAGGTGTAGAGGCTCATCCCTTGTTCCCTGTTTAGGATGTGGTTTCCGGCTTTCTCTTTTCCAATTTTTCACTTTTCTTCTTTTTTTTTTTCAATTGGAGTAGATAGACTAAACTATTGCCCGGTTCACACTCCACCCATGTCTATTGAACAGGTGTAGAGGCTCATCCCTTGTTCCCTGTTTAGGATGTGGTTTCTGGCTTTCTCTTTTCCAATCTTTTCACTTTTCTTTTTTTTTTTCAATCGGAGTAGATATACTAAACTATCGCCCGGTTCACACTCCACCCATGTCTATTGAACATGTGTAGAGGCTCATCCCTTGTTCCCTGTTTAGGATGTGGTTTCCGGCTTTCTCTTTTCCAATCTTTTCACCCTTACGTAGCCCCCTGCACATCAGTGGCGTTACCGCCTTGCTCGGGGTGATATGATTAAAAAAAATACTAGGCAAAGTAATAGAAATAAGTCCAAAAGATAACCAAGTAAGAAATGCGATCACAAGTAAAAAGAAGCACAACAAAATAACAATAGCATTTCGACTACAGGCGCAAGATAAAAGAAAAATAGTGTCACGGTAACTAATTAGCCTGCTAACTGAACATTTTTATCGGTTAGGAAAAATTCCCAAAATCCATCTGTAGGATTTGTCTTCAGACTCGAGATGTTCTAAGCAGTCATTCTTCTGGATTAGAACCAACGTTTCTGATCTGTCTCATACAATCCTAGACTTTTCACTGAAAAATTTCCAATTCAGTATAACACGACAAATGCCATACCTATCCACTCTTCCTGCGTCTCACTGAGCAAAATCTCAATATTTTTTATTACAGCCTAAATAGTTCTCAAGACTTATCAAATGTCTTCACTTTAAGTAGGCTACTGGTCAAGATAGAATCGCTGAATTTTAACCCGGAGAATATTTAACCGCTGCTTGAAGGAGAAAGGTGTCAAGTGTACGCCTAGTTTTAAAAGATGCTGGTGGACTCTCATCTGCTTCACAGTATAGACACATTTTTTTTTTATAAGCGTTTCACCCCGAACAAGGCATGTCACTGCCACTACTGCGCAGAGGGCTACATAGAGTGGAGAAAGGATGATTAAATATAGGAAATGTCAGAGGGTGGGTGATAGGCGGGTAAGGATACAGAGAATGGGGGTTGGGTAGATGAGAGTGTTCTGAGAATAATTGAGAATTAGTGTGATAGGAGGTGTCTATTGACCCTACATTTAAACACCTGGAGATTGTAGCTGTCGGGAAAGCAGACTTGTGGAAGGGAGTTCCACAGACGGGAAGCGCGAGAAAAGAAGCTGTTGGAGTAGAATTTACGGTTACATCTTATTTGTTTAACTGTAAAAGGGTGGGACCTAGTTGCTAATCTAATATCTCGTGTAAATTCATGCTTAGGCGGCACCAGTGATCTAAGCTCATCGGAGCAGCTTCCTCGGTGTCATTAGGAAAATGTTTGAAGCTATGATCGACAAGAAGGTTGTTGATCACCTTAAAAGAGATAACCGATGGAGCAACAAATAGTACGGCTCAGTTCATTGCTCATATCCTGTCATTACTCACAGAATCAAGTTTAAAGATTGGGTTCTCTTGCCTTTAGCTAACAGTGAGTCTAGGAAAAAGAAACTTTTGAATTTCAAACCACTCAGAAATAGAAGGGCCCCGATTTTACCCAAGATATACTGCAGCTGATATCATATATATATATATATATATATATATATATATATATATATATATATATCAACTTATTTATAAATGGAACTTTGTGTGTGTCTGTGTAGGTGTGTGTGTCTGGGTGTGTGTGTCCGTTACCTATAAACTCCAAAACGGCTGAACCGATTTACACAGTTGTACTATAAGCGGCTGCGAGTGTTCTTAGCTAAGTTTTGTGTCGAGGTACCACCGATAAATATCAAAAATCGATAATCGAAAAAATCGGGTTATAGAAAGAGTGGTCTGATTTTAATCAAATTTGACACACTCATAGACAAAGACATAAGAAACGATATTCAGAAGTTTCAAGGTTGCAGTTCTTACAATAGTGCAGACAATCGATAATATCCCCGATATGGCTCATTTTCTCCAATTTTACTCCCGATGGGTACGATAAGTTTTCATGGACTTACTCAGGTTAGTTTATACTTGGATGACTTATTTGACTCCGATTTTGGAAATCGATACCTTGATATCTTACCGGGTTTGTTCAAAATCGGTTTTTCAGCCCTTTTATTTTAGCTTTTGCTTCGGGTTTGGCTCTAAGTAGGTATAATTGTAGTTTTAGTCTTTCGTGCCAACGTCCAAAGAGTCTGGACTCTAGGACCATGGATTAGTTTTAAAGCTTTCATTACACCCGAGCCACGCCGGGCTATACTGCTAGTATATATATATACGCACACACACACACTGCCGGTCATAGTTATTAAACTACCTCAGTGTTTTAAAAAATAATGTATTTCATAATATTTTTTAGTATTTATTGTCAAGTGAATAATTGTAAATGAAAATAGAATGTTTCTTTTGTTAATACTGCACAATAACATGTGTATCGAATTAATTTAAAAGTATTTAATAATTACCTGTATTGGAGTTTTATCAACGAAAGAATAATTTAATAATAATAATATTCTCAAGTTTCACTCTGGTTTCATTTTCCCGAATTTGACCAGGAGAATTTTTTAATATTCTTTATTAAAAATTCTGATGCTCATGGGTTACAGTGGGAGAAAAAATGCGGTACACTTGCTACCAGATTGGCAATTAGGTCCCGCGCTTTTACCGTCAAAATAGTCAAATGCAACTGCCACATCTTCTCCACAGTTTCTTCTCTTGCAATTCCCACTTTTGTAACTTCTTTCCATTTACTTCTTTCTCCGACTACACTCTCCAAGCATTTAAGTGCAACTTCAATTGTCATCTTCTCTCTTCTTGATTCCCAACATCCTCTTATCAGCTCTTCTACATCCCTGGAAATATGTTGCCTCTTTCTTTTTCTTTCCTTTTCTCTCACTGTAACACCCTGCGCACAAGTGGCGGTATTCCCTTGCTTGGGTTTTTTTTTAATCATATCACCCCGAGCAAGGCGGTAACGCCACTGATGTGCAGGGGGCTACATAGGAGTGAAAAGATTGCAAAAGAGAAAACCGGAAACCGCATCCTAAACAGGAAACAAGGGATGAGCCTCTTCACCTGTTCAATAGACGTGTGAAACTATGATATAAAATTAAATAAAGGAATGATGGGAATCAAGGACATAGAAGGTATCAATTGACTTTGCATTTTAACTTAATAGTAATTAGTTCCACAAAACGAGATGTGCGAGAAAAGAATCTGTTTGTGCAGAAGAGACGGTTACATGTAACTATTTCGGTAAAAGGGTGGGACTTTGATGCCAATGTAGTAGCACGTCTAAATATATCGGAGCATCAGGATAAAAAAACTCGTCAGAACAGTTAATATAAACATATTTCAGAAAAGACTGAGGGAAACCACATCACAGCGAGAAAGTAACTGAAGGCCGGCTGTTAAGTCAGGACTGATTATATTGCATATCATTCTTTGGATTTTGTCGAGAACCTCAAGACGAACAACAGATGCACCGACCAGATATGGCAATCGTATTCAACACACGGACTATTAGTAAAATGTGCAAAACGGATTCTGACGAGAAAAACTTCCCGGCCCATTGACTGAAACGTTGTAGTTGTACATGCAGATATACATTCGATGTATAGTTACATTTGAGGTCGGTTGAGAGGCTGAGGCCAAGAGGCGAAGTGTGTCGCTCTCTAGGAGATTCGCGTCTTTCAGTCAGAGATTTGAGGGTCTTTTGAAATGCAGCAGCCAGGTTTACTTTCTCAGCTTTGGTAGATTTACTATTGAGATGGAAGTAATTGGTGATGTCATCTGCATAGATGCCTAACTTAAAGATTAGTTTATGTGAGAAGTGGCTACTGGTTGGTTAATTTTATGAAATGTCAACCATTGTTAGTCATTTATGGTCGAATCTTATATGAGACACACGGTTAGAATCCAAATCAGTCCTTAGTTGTAATTACCCACCAGACAATCCTCTTTACCTTTTCGCCCATGCCAATTGATTGATGTTACAAAATGCCTACACTTGTTCGGTTATTTTATGTCGAATCGTGTGTGGGAGGCACCTAGGGTTCCAAATCACTATTCAGTAATAATAACTAACCCGACTAGGTTTTTTAGCCAATGCACAACGCTGACTTTTGAATGGTTGCATTTTGGCTGTTTAATTTCGAATTTTACAAAAGACAACCACTTAGGCTACAAGTCACTGGTGCCCCTAGCACAGGAGTTTACACGTGCAACCAAACTGGCAACAGGGTCCCGACTATTCACTGTTAGATCAACCAAATGTAGCCGACAATTCTACTCCATCATCTTTTCTCGCACTTCCCGCCTGTGGAACTCCCGTCCATATTCTTGATTTCGTGACGGCTACAACCTTCAGGAATTTAAATGCAAAGTAAATACCCATCTCTTATCCACTTGACTCCAGTTCTTTCTACATCACCCTGTATATCTTTTATTTTTTCTCTTTACCTTCGCAACTGTCTTCAAACCTGTATTCTCATCCTTCTCTTGCTCTTTCTCTGACACCTCATGTAAATGGTTCGTCTTTCTCTTTACTCTCCTCCTATCTAATCTTTTACTCTTATGTAGCCCCCTGCGCACCAGTGGCGTTACCGACTTATTTGGGGGTGAAACGATTAAAAGAAACTTACCATTCAGTACTAACATTTAACCAGAATCTAATAATCAACTATTAGGCACACCATGGCACCGATGTTGGTTTCAGCTGGCTGATTTTCCGGTATATCAAACCATGTTTGGTTATTTAATGTTAAAATCTTTTCTTTTTCTTTTATGGGAACTTCTGAGATAATAGAACTAGGTAGTAATAGTCAATCAAAATTTGGCTCGTTAACCATTGTGTTAGTGGTGTAATGCTATATGTATTAACATAGCCTGCAAAACGGTTAGCATTGTTTGCTGTTGGCGATTGGTTTTGTCAAAAGTTTCCCACCTTTGCCCATCATATTCTCCGTCTGGATTGTTTGGCAAGAGTCCAATGCAATTTGTGTACGCTGGTATAGGCCCTAAGAATATTCGTCCGTGTGTACATACAGGTGTATATTTATACTTGATATTGGTGTTGGTAGGAGGGTGTAGCAAAGCTTCTGGGCATGCGCCGCTCGATATTTATCGACATTCTTCGAGTGCACTGTACTTTAAAGTACATGAGAAGAAAAAGACACCTCGCGCAGCTACTCGTCAAATTAATGGCGAGTAATATCAGTGATAAACAAACGAGAAACGACTTGAAAGGTCTTTATTTATACTGTGAACATTTGTCCTCTTCTATCCTATTGTTGTCACAACCTTTAGACTGTTGTGGCTCGCTTGTGGATCCAAGTAATCTTCAGCCGACTGGATTAAAAAAAATTGGTTGGTGAATGTGATGACATTATAGTTGTACGTTCAATTCCAGAACCGGGCAGTGTATATTTGACTCATTAAAAATAGGGCAAGCAATAACTGGTCAGTAATGAAAATAAGAAATAAACAAGAAATTCCTAGACACGGAATAAAGACATTCTATTTCCGTCAATTCAATATAGGGTTCAGTTCAAAATTCTCTGTAGGCTTACTGGAATCGATACATACCTGATGAAGTCCGGAGAGCGCATCAACCGTAACGTTGTCCGAATATAAAAATAGTATAAATAATGATGGCTCCCCATACCAGAAATTTAGGCAAAAAAGTCTCAGTTTTAATCTGATAGTCAGCGAAGTGCCATACGTGATATATGAGGTGGATTATATTATGATATTAATAAGTAATTAGTGATGGATCAGTACACTACTTCATGACAATAGAAAACAGATCCCCGACTTTATGACCAGTAGAAACTTTAATTATGCATCCAACTGTTATATTCAATCAGTTAAGTGCCATACGTGATACACGCTTTGGTCGATCATGTCTCGAAAGAGACATGACTGACTGGACAGAAGATTATCCCACAGTAAATTACCATTGCTTTCTGCGGTAGAGTGGTTATCAGCCCAGGCTATAGAACCCAGTCTGTCCTATTATTTAACCCATAACTGGAGGGAAGAGACGGATAAATACATTTCCCAAGCGTATTTGTGCGTAAGTGGATGCGAAGAATTCAACTGGAATTCGAACTCGGCCCCTCGATTTGTCGTTCCGAGTCGATATCCACTGAACCGTAACGAACATCTATAATCTGGGTACTATTTTTCCTCAAACAAAACCATGCCTACATTTGACTATCCAAGATTTTCTCAGACAACTATTTTTTTTTCTTTTTTTTTTAATCATCTCACCCCAAGCAAGGCATTCCACTGCCACTATTGCGCATGGGGCTACATAGGGGAAGGTAAAGAGAAGGAGTGGATAGACATAGGGAATGTCAGGAGAAAGGTGACAGATGAGTAAGGATAGCGACGATGAGGGTCGGACAGATGGGAAGAGTGCTTGATAGAATGGGAGCAGGTTAGTGTGTTAGGAGGTGTGTATTGACCTTACATTTAAACTCCTGGAGATTGTAGCCGTCGGGGAAGTAATCGTTTGGAAGAGAATTCCACAGTCGGGAAGTGCGAGGAAAGAAACTGTTGGAGTAGAAGTTACGGCTGCATTTTATCGGTTTCACTGTAAAAAGGTGGGATATAGTTGCTAATCTAGTATCTCGTGCAAATTCGTATTTAGGGGGCACCAGTGATCTAAGTTCATCGGAGCAGAATCCGTGAAAGTATTTATAGAAGAGACACAGGGAAGCCACGTCTCGCCGGTGGGAGAGAGACTGCAGGCGGTCTGCCAAGTCGGTATCTATCACATTACAGACCCTCCTCTGAACCTTATCGAGAAGCCCGAGGAGAACAGCAGGGGCACCCGACCAGATATGGCAGCAGTATTCAATGCACGGGCGGATGGTAGATTTGTAAATGTGCAGGATAGATTTAGACGGAAAAAACTTCCGGGCCCTACACAGAGAACCGACTTTCATAGCAGCGGATTTAGCAATGGATTCGATATAGTCATTCCATTTGAGGTCCGCTGAAAGTGTGAGACCAAGGAGGCGTAGTGTTTTACTCTCTGGGAGGCAAGCCTGGTCCATGCTAATGGGAGGTAGGTGAGATTGTCAACTATTTAAAAAAAACGTTCATGGTTTTAATACATTTGATACGTGTCTTATTATGCATTAATACATTTAATCAGACAATCATTCCTATAAACTTACATTTAAAATAAATGTCGCTTTATTACAATAATAAGAATCAGACCCTAAACAACATTTCAGTATATTGTCTCTTTGTTTTTAAAAATATTTTAAAACTTTTTCATTTCTTGTCTTTAAACAGATGCCTGAACAAGGTTAAATTGAAATATGTTAGATGAAGACACATTTCCTTTTTCCTTTTACTATTCTTCTTTATTCTATCATATATATATATATATATATATATATATATATATATATTAGAATAAAAAAAATTGTCTTTAATTTAGCTTTTATTCTTTAATAAGTTAGAGATCTAGACAGGTACAGATAGACAGATATAAACAACAATATATATATATATATATATATATATATACACGACCGGCCATAATTATTAGACCACCCCAGATTTTAAAAAATGTTGTATTTCATACTATTTTTTAGTATTTATTCCCAAGTGAATAATTGTAAATGAAAATAGAATGCTTTTTGTTAATACTGCACAATAATATGCGCATCAAATGAATTTATAAATATTTTATAATTATCTATATAGCGATTTCATCAATGAAGAATAAAGAAAGTTTAGGGTGATTCGGACGAGTTCATTTTTGCTTCCTTGCCTTGTAAAATTTTGCAAAGTAATAATAACAAAAGAACCATTCTATTTTCATTTAGAATTATCCACTTGGCAATAAATACTAAAAATAGCATGAATTACATAATTTCCTTTAAAAAACTTAATCATTGGTGGTATTATCACAGCATTTCAGCCGTTGGACTCTCAGGTCTTGTTCTGGTCTATATCGATCGAGTTAGCCTTCAATGGATTTCCGTCTTTTTTTGTTCTCAAATTGGCTGGCTCTTCTTTCTTTCTTTCTGTTGTTGCAGATGTAGTGAAGGCATAAAGTGTGTTTCCAGTAAGTCTTGGCATTATATCCAGTGATGTACTGAAACACGTTAAGAGTTATACTTTGAAATTGTATTTGAAGAATTTGTTTTGTCTACAGATTTCTATTTTATCTCTATCATCTGACATATTTTCCAAATTATAGGAATATAGATTTATGATCTGTTACTCTGGAATGTTCAGGTCTCTTGCTTCAAATCATCTATCAAAGGATCTTGTATCAAAGCATCTTTCTCTTTCTTTCTTTCTATCTCTCTAAATTCATTAAATGTTAACCTAGGGGCGCGGACACTCTACGTTGGGACGCTCAATCTAAATAAATCCTAACTCTTTACTTCCTGTTTTGTGGTTCGTGTTTTGTCAAGAATGTAATTGTTAAAAACTAATTTTGCTTAAAAAGAAGGTTTGGAAAATTTGACCCTCTCAGGGCATTGGAAACGAGAGGGACAAAAGAAAGCAGAACATAACCTACTTAACATGGTTGGCAGAACAGGGATGAGGTGAGAGTGAAAAGAAAAAAGAAAAAAGTAAAAAGAAAAAAACAAAATTTACTAAGAGCTACAAAGAACAGGAAATTGTGGAGAGCCATGATCACCACGACATAAAGAGACACGAATAAATCACAAGAAGAAGAATGGGCTTGTGGAAATGATTGAAAGAATAGAGCTAGAAAACAAATTCTACCAACGACAGGATATTGTAGAGGGCCATGATCGTCCACGTACATAAGGGATGTGACAAATACAAAAAGTAGTAGTAGTTTGTATAAATGGTTGGCGGAACAAAAATTAGCATAGGGCAAAATTTATTAAGGGCTGCAAATGACAGGATATTGTGGAGAGCAATGATCAATCAATTTCCGAAGGGACACGGCGTGTAAAAGAGAAAGAATTTTGCTTTGTGATTCTTGTTTTTACTCGGTTTCAATAAGTGGGTTACTTTTTTTTACCCATTTTTTGCCTCAGATTAACATCGATCGGTCACCCTGAGGACAATGGAAAATTAATTTGTGAGGAATAATTAGGGATTTGTATAAGTGTGGGGACGATGCCGAAACGACACAGAATTATAAATCAAAATTCTATTCTAAAAGAAATTAATACAAAAAAAATCACTAAATAAATTATCAATTCTTACCAATGCTGGTGGGATTAAAAAAAAAAAAAGAAAAAAAAGAGAAGCAGGCACACACAAAAAAAATCCCCTTTGATATCTAAACTTTTTGAATTTGAGCGCAGTACTCGATTTGCGGAAAGGTCTCATCATTTTTTAGTAGAACTGGCTAGATGTAATTTAGAGATTTTTTACAAAATCCAAAGAAGAATCTACAATGTTTGTCAATAAAGTCTTCGTTTTTACTATTAATTTATTACTAGTTTTACTCCAACTTATTATTGTTGCATTTTATCCCAACTTTCTGGTTCAATACACTCTTCATTATTACTATTATTTTATTAATAGTTTTCAATTCAACATATTGTTCCTTTTTATATTACAAGAACAGGTATTTTTCTTATTACAAGTAAGTAACTTTTGTACAAAAACTTATATTTTTTTGCAGATTTATATATCTTTTACTTGAATAAATTGTTTAGATATAACACGAAAAAGACAGAAATTGTGTAGAAATATAAATGAATTTCTTCATCTTTACTTAATTCACAATCTTCTCATAATCGTTTAAAAATATTGTGAGAGTTACGCCAATCGTTTTCTTTATTATTATTATTATTATTATTAT
>JBBBDQ010030378.1:0-20000 GCA_037127315.1 Ascarosepion bandense
ACCTTTGATGGATCCGATGGGTGGAGGAGAGGATGGTACCATAATGAGGGTCCATGTCCCCACCGGATCAGGCATCAACAAGGAGGTGGTGGTGTGATGTTTTGGGTAGCAATCATTAGTAATGAGCAGGTAGGACCATTCAGAGTCACATATGGAGTGAAAATGACTGCCAAACTCTGCATTGACTTCATTAAGGAACACCTCGAACCCTGGCAGAAGAAGAATTTATCATTCCGGAAAAAGATGGTATTCATGCATGATAATGCACCGTCTCATGCTGCAAGGATAATCACTGAATATTTGGAAAGTGTTTTTGCCAGGCATGGGAAAATAATGCAATGGCCAGCCTGTTCTCCAGATTTAAATCCCATCGAAAATCTGTGGAGCATCTTGAAAAGGAATATTTACTCTGAAGGAAGGCAGTACACCTCCAAGGATGACCTTTGGAATGCCAATCTGACTGCTGCCAAAAAAATTTCATCAGATGAAATCAAAAGTTTGACATCTTCAATGGACCAAAGGCTTTTTTCTCTTGTTAATAAAAATGGCAATTATAAACAATATAGATTGTACTATGAAACCATATTGAAGATGTTTGCTCTGTATTATTGTTGTCCTCAAATTACATATTCCTAAAATAATCAATGTTTTAATTTCCCGTCACTACTTCACCATATTTGACACTTTAGCAATGATTTGCATATAAAGTTGGCACACTGAAACAGGCTGCAAGTCACCAAAATGGCTGTTGTTTGTTTACTATTGCACAGATTAGCTTAGAATTTTAGATCTGCACATGTGTTCGTGTTGCCATATAACATGCCAAGTTTCACTAACTTTTATTAAAAAATATTGGAGTTAGAACAAAAATATTGATGTGCATATAATTGTTTTTAATTTATTTATTTTTTTTCTGACTGCTTGAAAAACCCAACTTACCCGAACGCTATGGACTCTTATGTGTTTCCTGACAGTATTAAACACAAGTCAGCTTAGAAAAAAAATCAGTGTTGTATAGCATAGAACAGAAGGAGGGAGTGTCGGAGCCTGAGCAGCTCTGATGGGGTCAACTCAGCGAGGGTAGTGTGATGTTGCAAGACCCGAAACTGCCCAATGACCTGAGTAAAGTACATCACTGACAACATCCTCCTGGGCTACAGAATGTGCGTATTTTCGAAGTAGCACGCAGTGTATATTCATATTTTCAAGAAACGTTTTTGGTGGTGGGGGTGAACAAAAAGCATAAAAATAACACTGATGTTATATACTAAATATAACATTTATTCCCTAAAACGTTTGTTAAGAATTGTTTTCAGGTCAAATCAGCTGTGATAAATATAAACAAGTGTTTCTTTGAAAGCAATGTTTAATATATTACTTTCTTAAATATCACTTAACATGACTAGATGCTAAATTTATCTATATACAAGACTCCCCAAATAAAACAGTTTGTATTTGTCTATATTTCTGAGAGGAGGTGGTATTTACACTATTTTCATTGTTCATACTCTTGTCCTTATCTTAGTTGCCATTTGTACGTTGTTTCGGCCATTGTATGCTCCAGCCTTCTTCAAGCGCTAGGAATTTTGAACGGAACCCTTTATTATGATCACTGGGACATATTATTCTAACTCCTGGTGCAATGCCTCTTTTAGTAGTCATGAGGCATCTCTCTCTAAAAGATTAAAAGATCTGAAGGTGACACACAAGGTCCATCACTCACCTGTGAAGGCAGTTGTCAACATCAGCTGAGTTCCTCTGAAGAGTCAATACTGAACAAGGGTCTCAACTTCACAACAACCATCATACTTAAACATCATACTTAAATATCAAGGAAACAGCTCATCTGCCCGTGCCTGAGGGTTGTTCAAGGCTAAGGTGGAAAGTGAGACAGACATTGGAGAAAGCCAAGCCACCCAAACTAAATATCACGAAAGAGGAGGGGCTGGCAATCAAGACCCTACAGAAGAATGAAAACATCATCATACTACCAGCTGATAAAGGCAATGCAACTGTAGTGATGGACAAAAGTGAATACACCAAGAAACTGGAAGAACTCATTAGAAGTGGTAGCTAAAGCAAGGTAAAAAAAAAGACCTCATATAGAAAACAAAATGACAGCTGCCGCAGATCCTAATCAAGAACAAGGATCACTTCTGGCCTAAGACATACAGGCAGTTGTCTCAATATTGCAGCAACCTACCTCACATGTATAGTCTACCTAAGATTCACAAAGATGGTATTCTGCTCAGGCCGATTGTTAGTAGCCAAGGCTCGGTGTGCCACCCTCTGAGTCATTTCCTTTGTAGATATAATTGAACCACTGATAGGAAAGTCACCATCATATATTTGAAACTGTCCAGTTTGTGGAACTTATTAAAGATGCTCCCATCCAATGCAACCAGATGGTGAGCCTGGATGTTGTGAGTGTTCACTAAGATACCCACAGTGGAGGTACTATCAGTAGTCAGGGACAGACTGGTCTTGGACTCATCCCTAGGAGAACGTACCCGTATTCCACTAGATAACCTGATGGAGATGCTAACTTTCTGCACACAAACATCACACTTTGGATTGGGATCAGATATATATCGACGGAATGAAGGCTTACCAATGGGTTCGCTATCGTCATATATATGGAATACTTTATATGACATTAGAATCCACAGCTGATAAAAACTAACTCTATGGCTGAGATACCTTCATACTCTGGCCATACCAGGAGGAGGTCCAGACACTCAATAAGATCATCGATACAGTTCATTACGGAAAAAGAGAGTGATAACTGGCATTCCTGGATGTGCCCATAACTTGAGCAGAGAGAGGGTTCAAGACATCTGTATACCACAAATCCAACATTCACCAAACGCCTTAACTTTAACTCCACCAACCATACACTGTAAAGAAAGGGATCGTTTGCTGTCGGCAACATTGAGCAAATTCATGTGGTAACCCAGAGACATATGAACAGGAAATGGTCAGTATAAGCAGTACAATTATCCAGGGTACACGACAACAACTCTAATGAACATGGAAAAAGGGTTCATGAGGATAACAACTCTCAGAAAACAACCTTGGTCTGTCTACCCTATACAAAGGGGTTATCAGAGAAAATACAAAGGATCTGTGGTCCATATAACATCAGCACGATCTTCAGAAGTGGTTCTACACTTCGCAGGTACCTCTCCTGAGTAAGACCCCCAACAGAGGTGGACATGACTAAAGTGTGTGTACGCCATTCCATGTAGATATGGAAAGAAATATAGAGGAGAAACAGGCTGCCCCCTTAAGGTAAGGCCACAAGAACAATGCAAGGTCATTACACGAGCGAAGATAGAAAAATCAGGCATAGTTGACCACATTTGGTAGGAGAAAAGGGATCATTGCCCCCTACTGGATGAAGTTGAAATAATAGATAGAAAATGCCACAGGAAACTATGTAAACTTAAGGAATAAGCACATAGGCTACCAGTAATACGGAGTGCCAGAGAAAGTAATTAGTGTCAAAATGTGCAATTATAGGCTCATAATATGCATTTCCTATTTTCTTTCTTCTAATAACCTCATTCAGTAGCACTACCTTGACTGGCACTTAGGCCTTGTATTGGGCAAACAGAAGTATAAAAATAAATATAAGTTAGTTTTTATAAATACTTATTTATTAGCATTGCTAAAATTATTGCTAAAATAAGACCAAGGTTATTGTCGTAGACAATAAAAACCAATACATGAACCATAAAAAGGCTTATGAATTTAACCTCGCGATGGGTTAAATATCAGGATAGTCTATCTCTCTCACCTTGAGAGACTCCTAGTTTAAGGCAACAGGAAACGACTTCACCAGATTTCCTTAAGAAAAATTTGTATTAATAATAAAGTTTCAACATCTTTAACTGGACTCTCAATGACATCAGACAAATGAATTCAAAGACAAGAAATATTTCTAAGCATAACATGTATCATCCAAAGGATGATTCAGACCTTCCATACATACCCCATTAAGAAGGTGGAAGATGTCTTATTCAGATAGAATTGTTATACAAGACAACAACTATTGGCTTACTAGCATACATGGAAACAAAAGACAGAATATAATTTGTTAAACACAAAAACAAGAAGAAATATATTCAATCATGAAAGAAAGTTATAAATACTAAACGAGATTTACATTTAGTAGATTCTGTAGAAGACTAAAATAGAACCCAAGGACCAACCATTGCAGCAAAAATATAGAAAAGCTCCTGAATGGATGAAGCAACACTGGCAAGACAATGGTCAATGTACAGAATGTCCTAATAAAACCAATGTTCATAAAATTAATACTCATCGATGGTTACAAGCATTTGGATTAAAAGGCTGAAACAGAAGGCTTTATTCTTGCTGTGTGAAGCCAGAGAATTTTCACTAGGAACTTTCAAATAAATAGCGTGGATCTAAAATACAGGTTCTGTGACATATCAGAAACCATAGACCATCTAATCTCGAAATGTTCTGTACTTGCATTAAATAAATATAAAAATTGTCACAATAGAGTGAGGTATTATGCAAATACTTTAGAACAGATGTTAAACACTGGTATGAACATCATCCAGCACCAGTTACAGAAATAGAAGACATCAGAATTGTATGGGATTACACGATCATTACAGACAGGAAGATTGAAGCAAATAGGCCAGACATAAAACATGCCTACTGATTGATATGGCTTACCTAGCTGCAACCAGGGAATTTGAAAAACTATCAAAGTATAAAGACCTTTTTTTTTCTCATTTTTTTTTTAAAATCATCTAACCCCAAGCAAGACATTCTACTGCCACTGTTGCTCAGGAGGTTACATAGGAAAAAGTGATGAGAAAGAGGGGTTAGTTAGAGGAAATGTCAGGAGGAGGGTAATAGACGGATGAAGATACCGAGGATGTGGGTGGAGTAGATGGAAAAAGAGCTTGAGAGAATGGATGCGAGTTAGTGTGATAGGAGGGGTGTTCTATTGACCTTACATTTAAATTCCTGGAGATTGTAGCTGTCGGGGAAGCAAGTATATGGAAGGGAATTCCACAGGTGGGAAGTGTGTGAAAAGAAGCTGTTAGAGTAGAAATTGCGGTTACACTTTATCGGTTTCACTGTAAAAGGGTGGGACCTAGTTGCTAATCTAGAGCTCATGTAAATTCATACCTAGGGGGCACCAGTGATCTAAGTTCACTGGAGCAGAAGCCGTGAAAGTATTTATAGAAGAGGCACAGGGAAGCCACATCACACAGGTGAGAGAGCAACTGCAGCCGAGCTGCTACGTCAGTATTGATCACATTGCAAATTCTCCATTGGATTTTGTCAAGAACCCCGAGGTGAAATTGAAATAGAAAAATGTGAAAATTTAAAACAAGTATAGTACCAGTGATAGTAGGGGTGCTTGGAATGATTTTTATTAAAAACAAAAAAGGGGGGGGGGGCACGATACACTGAAAAAATTCCTGAAAAGAAATACAAACTGTCTTGATAAGTACAGCTAACACACTAAGCATAACTTTGTCCATGTAACACTAATGACATTAAGGGGGTAGAAAAACAAATCATGAAATGTAGCCATAACAACACACCACTACCTGCCTCAGGTCTTCCTGCAGACTTGTTAGGTAGTGTGACCATAGCAAAAGATCAAAAGATGATGATGATGATGACCTAGCTTCATGCAGGCAGGTGATCATGTCCTCACAAGTAGCATCTTCATCATATAAGAGGGGAAAGTGAGTGCAAATCCCTTAACTCTGTGGTGACCCCCTTATCAAAAACGAAAATATAAAATTAATTTCTGGTACCAACCATGTGGCAAGCTCTATGTTATGAGAACCCCATCAAAATGAAATGGTGGGTAGATAGAACTGTTCAGAATATGGCTGTCGCAAACAGTTCAAATGCAAAAAGATTTAAGCCACACTGCACTTTCCACCATGTACCTATGGGGGGCGAGGGGAATTAATACAGTAGATTGGGTTTCTAACCTTAGCTGGGTAAAACATTCTAGGAAAATCTATGTGCCCTGTCCCTTCAGGACGTAGGCGATCATGGTTCTCCACATCTCCCTATCCCTTGTGGCTCTTAGTATGTTTGCTCCTGTTACTCCTGGCAACCCCCGTTCCGTCATCCACCTGATCAGGCCCTGCAAATATGTTATCCGCTGCCTTCCTCTGTCTCTTTTTCCTTCTATCTGGCCAGTCAGTATCAGGTTCTTCAAGCCCTCCTTACTCATTGCATGGTCCAGGAACTTCATCTGTCTCTTCCTGATGCTCACTATTAATTTCCTTTTTGTTGCCATTCTTTCCAACACTTCATCGTTGCTTGCATGCTCAGTCCATGATATCCGCAGCATCCTTCTGTAGAACCACATTTCCGCTGCTTCAAGTTTCATCCTCATTTTCGATGATATTGTCCAGCATTCACTGCTGTATTGAAGAACTGACATCACATAGCAATCCAGTACTCTTTTCTATCACAATTCAGAAATCCAATGTAATAATGCAGAAAGCTATCCTAACGGGACCGAAGACTTCCAAGAATATACATATCAGTGAACGAATAGGCAAGCAAGCTGGTACTTGAAGTAATATTTAATTTTGGCAAATTTTGGTTTTGTTCCCCCGAAAGATTCTACCCCTTGAAATATTTCAAAGACATCCGTATTTCCATGCAAATGTATATGCTGAACTCAAATCGGTAAATGTTTATTGAAGATACATACCTTTTCTTCATTTTGCACTGATTTAAGGATGTTTTAGAAAGTTTTGAAGGGGTAAAGGCCTTCGGGGGAACAAAACAAAAATTTACCTTAATTTTTAATCAAGTAAGATTTGATAATGGAACAAAAAAAAAAAAAAAAAAAAAAAAAAAACGGATGTTAAACAGACATACTTTCCAATAGTGTCAAATGCCCTAAGAATTCTTGAAATAGATTTTGTAGAAAAGGGAGAGGGGTTAAAAATTTGGACCAGAACAAAATATAATTTAAAGTGCGGTTTTAGTCTTAGTGCAGGGTTAAAGTAAAAGTTTCAATATGTTAACAAAAAATATTTTAAAATGATTAAACACGTAATAAAGCGTGTTGATTTCACAAGCTGAAGCATGAATGTTCAAGTGAAGTCGTATTATCACGTGATCAGCCGAAGATGTTTACCTCGGCTTTCAAAAATAAAACAAGCATTTTTTTTAAATATTCATTTCTGACCTATAAACTTATTTATAAATGGAACTTTGTCAGCATGTGTGTGTCGTTACCTATAGACTCCGAAACGGCTGAACCAATTTACTTGAAAATTTACACAGTTGTACAATAAGTGTCTGTGAGTGTTCTAAGCTAGGTTTTGTGTCTCTCGAGGTACCTCCGATAAATATCGAAAATCGATAATCGAAAAAATCGGGTTATAGGAGGAGTGGTGCAATTTTAATAAAATTTGATACACTCATAGACAAAGACATAAGAAAGGATATTCAGAAGTTTCAAGGTTGCAGTTCTATCATTGGATGACTTATTTGACTCCGATATTGGAAATCGATACCCCGATATCCTACCGGGTCTGATCAAAATCAGTTTTTCAGCTCTTTTTAGTTTTTCCTTCAGGTTTGGCTCTAAGTAGGTAACTGTAGTTCTTTTAGTCTCAGCCATGATACCATTTACTCAGAGGACTTATTTAGCCTTCAAATTTCAGTGTACGATGAAAAAAACCTATATTTGATCTCGATACGAGGAAATCAAAATTTGTCAAAATTTGACTTACATCCATTCATTTTTCTTTCAGTCTACGGTTTCGCTTTAACTGGAAACAACTATTGCTTTTTAGTCTTTCGCGCCAACGTCCAAAGAGTCTGAGCTCCAGGTCCATGGATAAGTTTTAAAGCTTTCATCACACCTGAGCAACGCCGGAAGTCTATCCTAACGGGACCGAAGACTTCCAAGAATATATACATATCAGTGAACGAATAGGCAAGCAAGCTGGTACTTGAAGTAATATTTAATTTTTAATCAAGTAAGATTTGAATGGAACAACAAAAAAATAAAATAAAATAAAATAAAAAAACGGATGTTAAACAGACATACATTCAAGTCGAACGAATGCCCTAAGAATTCTTGAAATAGATTTTTGTAGAACCGGTGGAGGGATTAAAAATTCGGACCAGAACAAAATATAATTTAAAGTGAGGTTTTAAAGTAAAAGTTTCAATGTGTTAACAAAAAATATTTTAAAATGATTAAAACACGTAATAAAGCGTGTTGATTTCACAAGCTGAAGAATGATGTTTAAGTGAAGTCGTATTATCACGTGATCAGCCGAAGATGTTTACCTCAGCTTTCAAAAACAAAACAAGCATTTTTTTTTTTAATATTAATTTCTGACCTATATATTTGTAACAAATATCGATCAGGTTAAGAAATATGAACTAATTTGTTTAATATGAATTATTAAAATTTGGGGATTGATTACCAACCAGAATATATAGTGCACAGCCTAAAGTTGAAGTATAGTAGAGATTTCTACCTAATCATCGTTTGAAATATGAATCAATTAAGTTCAGAGGTGGAGGGATAGAGAAAATGAGTAAAAAAAAGTTGAATCGAATGATGTGTGTGAAGAAACAAAACAAAATATAGCGAAAAACTCAACTAGGAAGGAGCGGATGTGTGTGTTAAAAAAATAAGAAAAAGAAACGAAAAAACAAACAAAAAAAAACTTTTTTGGTTGCAGTGATATTTTTTGTTTAAATTGACCCGAAAACAGTTAATTATCAATATTAATGTTCAAACAAATAATTTAATTAAAATAATAAATAAATTATTATAGTTGAAAAAAAAGTCATTCACAAAGAAAAATAATATTATTCGTAGAATGAAATTTAAATTCGATAATCTTCTCTTTAACGAACCACTTTTTTTAGTTCAACGAGGGCACATGCCAATTGGTAAAAAAGTAAAGTGAAAGTTCATTAGTCTAAAAAATATTTTCAAAGACAACGGTTTCATTTTCGATTGACATTTTTAAAAACCTTTTTTTACTTAATTTCGGGTTATTTTGTATTAAAACATTTTTATTGTATGTATGGTGTGATTGTCGTCTTTTAAATCACATTTTTCAATTCATGCTTCTGGTTAGAGATTAATTTGCAATAATTCGCAAGAGAAGTCAGGACAAAATATGGGTTCTCTCCCATTTTAGTAGCAAAACTAAGAAGAAAAAAAAATTAATGCCCGACACACATAATCCACCGCACCCAAGTAAGAAATTCCAGAATCGGTTTCTATTTTTTCAGTCAGATTAACAATAAAATTTGAAGAGGTCAAAAAAGAAACGTTGAAATTTATTACAGTAATAAATGATTCAGCTTCGAGAAAAATGGCATTGGAGAGGAATCAGAATTTTTCAAGACGATAAAACCGTAACCACCGTTACGACATCCGATATCCTCCCCGATTTCAGTTCCCAGTCCAATTTTGATTACATAACAGAGACAGAGAAGAAAATACAAGAAAACAGGGTCGGTTGTCGAAATAAAAGAAGTTGAAATGGAAGAAGCAATGCTGCACTTCTAAGGAATTAATGTAAAATTGGTACTTTATTATTTAAAAATATTTGCATCCTAGCATACTTAAAAAAAAACAAACAAAAACTTATTTAAAAATAAAGTTTCCCTTAAATTACGCAATTAAGTTTGGACTTGGAAACTTAGCAAAGTTTTTACTTTTTTTGAGGATTTAAAAAAAAGTGTTTTTTTTTCACAATTACAAACAGTTGGAATTTACGAAAGTTTTCATTTTTGGGGTTTTTTAAAAGTAATTTTTACACACGTGTTTCGGTTTCAAATACAAGTCATATAAGAATTATAATTTTTTACACTGATTTCTATTTTTACAACTTATTTTTTATACTGAATAAATTACTCAATGTTTCCTGGGTAACTCTAGAAAAAAAAATTTCTTGATGAAGAGAAAAAAAAATGCAAGTCCGAAGCAAAATAGATCAATTTCCTTAAACACGTGACTAAAATTTAAAGATAAAAAAAAAGAAAGTTAACCGCCTTAGCCTTTTTTAGATTTAGTTTTTATTTTAAAATGCATCAATCGCAGTATGAGGCATGATAAAAAATACAACTGGCATAACATAAAGGATACACTGAACACCACGAGAGATTCGTTCCATCTCTATTTTTAACGTTAAAGAATACAATTTTTAAGACTTTGTAGCAGTAAATTCCACTTACAAAGATTGGCTCGTCTACTTTTACTTTAACCAATTTAGCAAAGTCTATTTATTATGGAAAACAATTTATTCGAAATTAGTTGTGTATATTTCTAATTTTTAAAGTTAATACTTTTTAAAACTAGAAAGCTAAAATTGTATTTTTAGGACCAGCAGTAATACCAAAAACGCATTATAACGAGACCTTTCCTCTCCTACGTACGTGGATATAAACAGGGTTGAGAGAGTAGAAGTGCGCTCTAACCGAAGTATTTGTGGGTACCACGACCTGCACAGCCTTACACTAATTTCCAAAGTGCCAAAAAGTGAAAGGATAGATTATATACTTTCGTCCTAATTTGAAGTCACTTAGTCGTTCTTTAAGCTTTGGGAGAAAACACTTATGAACGACAAAGCAGTTCTTAAATTACTGTGTATATTTTTAACCAGTTTATTTAATTTTTTTAATGTATTTTTTAGTTTTATTTGGTTGGAATGCAGCTAAAAAGAACACTTAGTGATCTTCCTCGTGTTGCCGTGTTGTTGATGCTTGTAATTGCAGAAATTAAAATAAATATTTTATATTCAGTAAACTAGGGTGAGCAAATTGCAAGTACAATTCTTACAAACAAAAAAGAAAATTGCATAGTACTTTCTGGGTGTTAGTTTGTCACCAAATATTAAAGTGGGGAAAAAAAAACTTATTTTTGGTATTCTACGCTTCTTAAATCCCGCTTTAAAATACAAAAATCTAAGACTAAGAGTTAAAAAAATGCTAAAACTTTTAAGCATTTTTTTTATTCGTTTTTAACTTTTAACTTATAGTCTGCAAAACTAAAAGCAAACACTACTCGTATTTTCATAGACACAGAAATTTATTGAGTACACAAAAAGATTGATGGTAGGGTGCACTTAAAACCGAGCATGATAACAAAGGCTTTGAAAAAGTATACGTATGTAGAAATCGTACAATATGGAATGGCTTTTTTATGCATTTGAGAACTACTGTAGTGTAAAAATACATAAAAAAGTTATGAAAGCATTTCCACCCCCCCCTAAAAAAAAAAGATAAGAGTCGTTAATAATAACCACCTTTTTATTTGAGAAAAAAATTATTTTATGGGGAACACTATCAGAAATGGGGCGCTCAGTCAAAGGATAGCATCGAACCCACTACTACCGCTACACAAAACTACGAGACGAGCTGCCTTTTTACAACGGCAAAGTGATGATTCATCTGAATTCATTACATTTTGAAAAAGGAAACAGAAAAATATCTATTTTATGAACTAAAACATTTCGCAAATACCCAGTCAAAACCGAGCACGGCGTTTAAAATAGTCCACCCCGCAAACCAACCACGATTTTTCTTTCTATGAAAAACTCTGGGGAAAACAACGCCCCAGATTTAAATAAAAAGGCATCAGCAATATGAAGAGCGGTAAATAAAAACAAATCTCAAATTCTAAAGAAAGAGACGGTGTTCTTTATCGTTTCGGTCGGTGCTTGATTTGACGCTACTTTCAGGAGAGAGAGACGAGCGTACATGTGTATTCGTCCTCACACACACACACAGACGTGAAGACCTAAAGAACTAAGAGGAATTGATGGACAGACGAAAGAAATAATAAAGACGAAATACAGTACAGAAAGACATGGGGGTAAATTGATGGGAGAAAAAGGGGTTGTGATGCTGATGACTAGTGAACATCCAGAGATGCAGACAACGGGTAGAAAGATTTTTCAAGGTTCTTTACCTTGTTTAGTGCCTTAACCATAATTTTTTTATTTTTTTGCACCAAGAAAAAAAAATTCTTCAAAATATTGAAAGCGGCATCCTTAAGACTGGCTTTTTATTTCTATATTAAAAAAAAGCAAAGCATTTACTGATTAAAATGATTAAATCACCAATAATGCTGTTTTTATTAAAAAGAATTTATAACCAGTCCACTCCAAAAAGAAACCAGTATTTTTCAAAATAACGACGTTAAGAAAATCAAACGCCTTCAAAAAGGAAATCAATTTATTTTTTTTTTTCCGAGTAAAAAAAAACAAAAAAACCTCCACCTAAAATGGACCAAGGTAAATTATTAATATTTACTGTTTAGTGTCTCATCATAAGGAAAAGTTGACACTTCTTCATCCAACATGGTCAATAATGAACAAAATGTCATTACGTTTAATTTTTTTTTTTAAATACGGAAACCCAGAAGTGACATAATACCACCTTTTATATCCACTACACTTACAGTAATCGGGTCTTTTATAATTAGAATTTTTGGAAGTCAATAACTACGAGCTTGAATACACACACACACAAAAAAAAACAAAAAACAAGCAATACTAATTAAAAGATCATCACCAAAGCGAGTCTTTTATGAGGAAGAACCGGAGAGAGAAAAGAACACTTTTACACTCAAGTCTACAGTGCACATTTTAAATCTAATTTGTAGTCATGCATATGTTAAAAATATTGCAATTATTATTATTATATACGATACCTAATTGTACCACATCTTCGAACACAGAAGTGTATATATTGGAGAAATCAGTTAAATATTTTGGAATTAATTTTCGAAACAGAATTCTGAGATGTAGTCCTCGACACATCATTTATGTTAAAAAGGTAAAAAGCACAATGAATTCCGGCTGTTTAACTCTAACTTCAAGTTGAACTCTACCCAACAATCATATTTTAAATAATTTTCTTTAAACTAAAAAATAGAAGCGAATCTATTTCGCAGATGAATAATTAATTTTAATTATAAAGCGTGAAATTGTTTTTGTTAACTTAGATTGGGAAAGCGTAAAAAAAGGCTGAATTAAAAAAACCCAAAGTGGGGTGTTCCCCCACAAAATAGTTAAATCTGGCCATGATGACATACAAGAAAGAATATTGGAAGTGTTTTTCGAAGTAAATATTCTCAGTTTGTGTTTAAGTTTTATTAACAAACATTAAAGGGACAATCTCGACTCCAGTGATCAATAAATTAAATGTTATTATAAATATTGTAAAAAAAATTAATTTACATTCGCTACAGGGTAGAAGCAAATAAAAATATATACATGATCCCACACCCCGCAACAATCAACATATTCTCTCCCCATCCATGTGTAACTGTAGTTGACACTTAGTTACAGATGTTATTTATAGCGAATTACGTTGATACGCCGGGTTTTTAAGCTGTTGGTCCCATTTAGAACGAGCAAAAATTAAATAGTAATAAAGTGACAAAACATTCTAATTTTTTGCACACAACCACGTCCATGTAACAAAATATTGAGGAAAATTTAAAACGTTGAAGGAATCAGGGCGGCATTAACACATGCAACAGATTTACACAGGACTGTGTTGCAGCTTACAAAAAAATTCAAAGATAGGTAGCAGGCTCAAGTGAAGTCTACAAGAAGAGAACGTGTTTGGAGGACAGTTTGGTATCTTGAAAACTGAAGCCTTGGTTCTTAATAAGAAATAATTCAAACACTGGGTGCCCCACTAAAAACCAGGACATTTGGTAATTGATGAATGTTAGTGGGATATTGCTCCAAGCTTCTATCAACACTGAGGAATATATCAGTAAATCTCTCTCCTTTGTAATTGAATTTTAAGAGTAAACCCCACACGGTAACATTTTTTTCAAGTATATTTTATTATTATATATATAAGAATTGTTTTTCTTGTGTGTTACCCTGTAGTTAAGATTCTTAAAGACAAAACAAGTCATCGCAGAGAGAATGATATTGGTTTGCGAAACTAGTTGGCTAACCATTTATGATGCCAAAGCAAAAATTCTACGTCTGGTTCTGGTAGAAAGCCAAATGTGGCGATGGCAATGTTTATCTACGCCAGCCTTTCTCTTGCTGGGTTGCGTATTTTACAAAATAAGCATGGACATCTGTGCTCGAGATTCGAACCCAGATTTTTTTTTTTTTGTAATCGGTAACAAATACACAACTCCGTCTCCGATAACAATCTAAAAAAAAAAACTTGTTCAAGTTGTGCAAATTCCGGTAAGCGACAAACAAAAAAGGTTAATTCGCAAGAAAAAAAAAAATTCTTCGCTAATTCCTAGTGAAACTGTCAATGTTCTTGATAATTTAATTTTGTGTGGTTAGTTTTTCAATTAAGAAAAACTTTTAAAAATGTTTTATTCGAGAAAAAAAAGTTCAATGTTGTATATTAGACTAGCGATAATTATTTCTGTTGCAAGATACCGAAAAGAAAATGAGTAGGTAACACTTTTGCTTACACACACACACACCTTAGTTCTGTACAAAAGCATTGTGGGAACGGTAAATATGGCAGCGTGCATAGAGTGCCATGTGGATTTCTGTAGAAAAACGGTATGAAAAGACAGTCACTAATTTTTAATACCGACATAATGGTGAGGATACAGGATATGAAACAAGTAGTGTAAATGTCAATATAAACAAGCCACAAGATTTTTTAATTAAAAAAATATTTTATATAGTGAATCTGAAGATTCTTTTTAAATGAAAATCACATTCAGATTACATTTCCAATTAAGATTTTTACCCCGTTCATAGGTGTTGCGATAACAAACACTAAAAAAACATTATTTCGATCGGAACAACGAAATTTATAAAAAGAAAAAAAAAAGTAAAAGTATATCTAAGGAATGGTACATTTCAAGAAAGAAAAAGTCACGATCAAGATCGTAAACATGTTTCTTCAACGAAGTCTACACCAAAAACACACTTGGAAAATTAAAAAGAGCCAGTAGACTACTTTCTAACCAACAGTAGCAACTTAATTTCAGGACAAATGCACAGATCACCAAATCGAGAATTATGCTGTAATATGAGACGTATGCAAATTTAAAGGTTCGCTTCATAATCGGGTTAAGAAAACTGTTGTGTTGGGTATGATTTTTTTTTTATTGTTAAAAAGCAAAATATACTTTTTTTTTTTTTACATAGTAGTCAGAGAATAACTCTCTCCAGTCCAGACTTAGAATAAATATATTATTTTAAAAAAACCAACGAGCAAGAATTATATTTTTGCAAGTATTTAAAATTTAACTAAGGTTTAGCAGGAAATATTACCTGTTTTAATTAAATTTGAGCTTTTTAAAAAGATCCGCCCAGAAAGTGAGTTTTGAAATATAAATGGGAAAAAATAAAAAAGGAAAGAAAATGAGCTACTAAATTAATAGCGAAAAAAGGTTTCCTAATAGGTACCTTTTATCTTTTTTTTGCAATTCCTGTTTTTACTGCAACAAACAAAGAAAGATCGTAGACGTAGATTTTCCTATCGTGTAAATTTTTTTTTTTTGTCTGCAAATCCGTAAGTTACTCACCTGCTCAAAGAATACTACAACACTCTCTTCGTTCACGAATAGGTGTGGCATTCATTTCTCTGACAATCTCAATAAAGACATTGTCAATATTAAGGGTAGTTTTAGCGGATGTTTCAAAAAAAGGGCAGCCCCAATTATCAGAGAGAAGCTCTCCGTCTATAGTATTTACTTCACGTTGCGTTTGGGCCAAGTCCACTTTGTTACCAACCAACAACATTGGGATCCTGTCTACACCTTTCACCCGCATTATTTGTTCCCTCATAGTCTTGATGTCTTGAAAAGTCTGCAGACTAGTAATACTGTAGACAATGACAAAACCTTGGCCATTCTTTATGTACAAGTCCCTCATTGAGGCAAATTGTTCAGTGCCGGCTGTGTCCAGAATTTCAAGCACGCAAGGGGCTGATTCAACTTCGATCTCTTTTCGATAGAAGTCTTCAATGGTCGGGTCGTATTTCTCCATGAAGTTCCCAGACACAAATCGGACGGTAAGGGCACTTTTGCCAACACCACCGCTGCCCAGGACAACCACTTTATATTCCCTCATGGTGGAAATGATGAAGAACAACAGCTGTAAAGAGAAGTAGTAGTCGTCGTCTGGAGTGGATAGTAGAAGTCTTCCTCTAGGTCCTTTTTTTGAATAGTAAATAAATCCTTTTCAAATCGAAGTATCGTATGTGGGATGATGATGGCTGTGATGGTCGATCTTACTATATATTTTTTTTTTTTTTTGGTATGTAACGTATATTCCTGGTTTAACAGACTTAGTTGAAAAAAGAAAAAAAAAGCCTCTTCTTGCTATTTCGACGGCAAATATTTTAAAAATAGAATAGAGATCCTGGTCCAGAAGATGATATTATAAAAAAATAAAATTAATCCAATGGTTGTTGCGGTCGATATTTGTATAAAAACATTTCACACACAAACACGCGTACTAAGTTTTAAAAAAATCGTTTTCTAAATTTTTGTTGTTTGTAAAACTAAATCCTAGAGCGACGTTTTTTACATACACGCTAGAGATTATGATTATTATACAGGAAAAAAATCTATTTTAAAAAAAATAGAAAATAAAAAAAATATTTTTAGAGAGTAAAAAAAAAAAAAAACTTTGCTCGGCCTTTTGTTTTCAGCATAAAAATAGATCCTACTAAAAATTGTAGTCGCCTAATGCCACGCACTCCCTAAAATAAAGAGAGTACCAATAGGCCTGCTGTCAGGCCCACTTCTGGCAAAGAAAAGCACTAGATCGTGTGTTACAACAGAGAGGAGGAGGCAATTCTAAAGGATGGTAGCAGTTTCTAGGCAAGTAGTAGGAGCCTAGCAGTAATGACAACAACACAAGTTGACGAGAAAGGAAAGAGAGACAAGAGTAATAGAATAGACGGATGAAATAAATTACACAGTTCATGTAGCAGTGCGTGCTGCTGCTAATTAATAAATGGATTAACCATAAATGAGAAAAGCCTTGTACTTTTTAGCCTGACCAACAGAAAAATGACAAAGATACTAGTGTCCACATACGCAACAGAAATATCACGTTTGGTTTTTCATCAGGATCTAAAATTGCATAAAATAGTGTTGGGTCCTGAGAGGACTCACCAAACAACGTCCATCTTGGATAATGGACAACCACGTCCACTTCCTCTGTACTAGAGAGTTCTACTTGTTGAGTAATACACAGTATTAAGTTTAATGCTTTATCTTTTAGTCATACCTTTTCTTTAGTAAATAGAAAAAGATATCATCATATATATATACATATATATATATATATATCTTATAAAACTATTTGACTGATGTTTATTGTTTTCACAAAAGAGTAGAGTTGAAACTTTCCCATGAGTTTGAAAGAGACTGGTTTGTGATAATTAATTTTAATATTGGCCCTAGCAACACACACACTCTCTCTCTCTCTCTCTAGCAGTAGCTTTGCCGTTGAAATCAGCTGAGCTGTTATCCGCTCGTTTAAAAAAGAAAAAAACGATATCGATCGACTAAAAATGTTGGAAAACGGATTTTTGAACTTTAACTTATTAATCTTATTCTATGTAAAAGAACGAAGAAACAGAATTTTAAAAGATTCAAAATGTTTACTCTTTTTAATTACAGTGCAGGAATCTTTTTTCTTTTTAAAAAGACTCACATACTCGTAGTTTGGCCTTATTTCAAATAACCGACACATAAAGTTGTAAACAATCATTTAAAAAAAAAAGACCAAGAAAATCATGCAGAACTTCAATTTATTGTGGCACAGGGCCATAATATTTTTAGTAATAGTCCTTTGTGTAGACAGCTAAACATCACTGAACAACTGACGTCATAGATATCTTTATTTATTTTATGACATGTCTAGCAGAGAAGTGCCCGGGAAAGGAAACATTTTTATAATTCATTCATAATTGTTTTTTTTTTCACTTATATTCACTCTGTACAAGACCAAAGAATCACTCAAAGTAGAGGGCTACTATGTTGTGTTGTATTGGCGTAAGAACGAAAACAGTGAAGTCCCTGGGGCTATGCAGGAAAGACAACGCCGGCCAACTCTAGATTTGAAGAGGTCAAGATTTAATTAGTGAATAATATTTCCGAGTTCAGTCGGAGGCGTTAAAGTCGACTTTGAAAGGAACCGGAAATAAAATCTTAAACAAGGGATACACCGCTCCTCCTGTTCAAAATACAGGGAAGGTGTGAACCGGACGATAGGCAAAACTATCTACAATTCATCTGTCAGATTTATATCTTGCTAACTACTCTTCAAGCTTCCCTAAAAAAAGTTGTTGTTCTTCTTCTTGATGATGATGTGGTCGATTATGGCTTTCTACAACTTAATGTACTTTGTATCTCTTCTTAGCAATGTTTGTCTTTTGGTTATCTCTCCTAATCCCAATTCTGCTCGTATCCGATAAAAGAAGAAAAGAAAAAAAAAACCAACAACAACAGAGAACGTATCGTTTATCTATACTTCTGAGGTGAGGTAGTATTTACATTTTCGGACTGTTGTCCTCATCTTTATTGCTATGCTTACGACGTTTCGGCCGTTATATGCTCCGGCCTTCATCAGGTGCTTGGAATTTCGAACCATGTCGTCAAGGATATATGGCCCAGTGGATATAAGCGTTGGTTAGTTCCAGTGACTTGACCCAAAGAGTTGTCAGTTCATATACCATGCTACACCAGTGGTGAACAAATAACTTAGAGAGTCGAGTTAGAGGGAGATAACTACATGGCTACCGGGAGTAGCATCGCACATAGAATGAGAATAATATACAACCAGTGATCGTAATAAATTGGTTCGAAATTCTGAAGAAGGTCGGAGCATACAACGACTGAGACGTCGTAAAAATGGCAATAAAGATTAGTACAACAGTCTGAATAATGTAGAGAACGTGACATGTTAGATATACAGAAAATATGATTCCATTGTAGATTTTTAAAACACACTTGTTACTGTCAATAATTTCTATGCCAGGAGGCGTCAACATTATTTTTGACTAAATCTAAATATTGTTGATACACGACAACATGAAAATCGGAGAGTTCACGCTGCCTTTAGGGTCAGGGTTAAAAAAAAATTTTTTTTCTTAATCATCTCACACAAAGAAAGGCATTCTACTGCCACTGTTGCGCAGGGGGTTACATAAGGGAAAGTTATGAGAGGGGTTAGTTATAGGAAATGTCAGGAGGAGGGTAATAGACGGATGAAGATACCGAGGATGTGGGTGGAGTAGATGGAAAAAGAGCTTGAGAAAATGGATGCGTGTTAGTGAGATAGGAGATGTTTATTGACCTTACATTTAAACTTCTGGAGATTGTTGCTGTCGGGGAAGCAAGGGAATTCAACGGGTGGGAAGTGCGAGAAAAGAAGCTGTTAGAGTAGAAATTGCGGTTACATTTTATCGGTTTCACTGTAAAAGGCTGGGACATAGTTGCTAATTTAGTAGCTCGCCTAAATTCATACCTAGGGGGCATCAGTGATCTAAGTTCATTGGAGCTGAAGCCGTGAAAGTATTTATAGAAGAGGCACAGGGAAGCCACGTCACGGCAGTGACAGAGCGACTGTAGTCGAGCTGCTAAGTCGGTATCGATCACACTGCAGATTCTCCGTTGTTTTTTGTCAAGAAAAGAAAAGAAAAGAAAAGGGGAAGAGAGACAAGGGAAAGCAGTGCGTGACATACCTGATAGACTTGAGCAGATGGATATCGGAGCGCGGATTGAGTGGAAAAAAAGGAGAAGAGGTATTAAGAGCGACAAGGGATAGGGACATGTAGAGGACCATGATCGCCTACGTCATTTAGGGACACGGCACATAGAAGAAGAAGTGACCTGTTAAAACTTTTTCATTGCCTATGCGCTTTGTCCATGGTATTTTTATTTTTTTTTAAATCATATCGCCCTAAGCAAGGCATTTTACTGCCACTGTTTTGCAGGGGGTTTACATAGGAGGAAAGTTATGAGAAAG
>JBBBDQ010030378.1:22500-63971 GCA_037127315.1 Ascarosepion bandense
ATTTAAAATTTCAATTTCGCGCTAGTCGTCACTGTTTGGTCAGAAAATATGAATCGCATCAGAACACTATATAGAGCATGTTACGCATTCCGCCAAAAATTTGAACAAGTGTTCTTGATCCTATTATTTAAACTTATTTATAAATGGAACTTTGTCTGTGCGTGTGTGTGTCTGTGTGTGTGTGTCCGTTATCTATAGACTCCGAAACGGCTGAACCGATTTTCTTGAAAATTTACATAGTTGTACTATAAGCGTCTGCGAATGTTCTTGGCTAGGTTTTGGTGTCGAGGTACCCCCGATAAATATCGAAAATCGATAATCGAAAAAATCGCGTTATAGAAGGAGTGGTCCGATTTTAATCAAATTTGAAACATTCATAGACAAAGACATAAGAAATGATACTCAGAAGTTTCAAGGTTGCAGTTCTATCCTTGGATGACTTATTTGACTCCAATATTGGAAATCGATACCCCGATATCCTACCGGGTCTGATCAAAATCAGTTTTTTAGCCCTTTTATTTTAGTTTTTGCTTCAATTTTGGCTCTAAATAGCTATAATTGTAGTTCTTAGTCTCAGCCATGATACCATTTACTCAGAGGACTTATTTAGCCTTCAAAATTCAGCTTACGACGAAAAAACTTATTTGATATCGATACCAGGAAATGAAAATTTGACTTACATCCATTCATTTTTCTTTCAGTTTACGGTTTCGCTTTAACTGGAAACAACTAATGCTTTTTAGTCTTTCGTGCCAACGTCCAAAGAGTCTGAGCTCCAGGACCATGGATTAGTTTTAAAGCTTTCATTACACCCGAGCAACGCCGGTCTATACTGCTAGTATATATATATATATATATATATATATATATATATATATATATTAGGTGCGATTGGTAAATTGTCGCAATTATTTTATTATTTCAAATATTCTTTAGGCTGAGTCTGAGCTCCAGGACCATGGATTAGTTTTAAAGCTTTCATTACACCCGAGCAACGCCGGTCTATACTGCTAGTATATATATATATATATATATATATATATATATATATATATATATATTAGGTGCGATTGGTAAATTGTCGCAATTATTTTATTATTTCAAATATTCTTTAGGCTGAGTCTGAGCTCCAGGACCATGGATTAGTTTTAAAGCTTTCATTACACCCGAGCAACGCCGGTCTATACTGCTAGTACTGTATATAAATAGGATACTTTCATCTGAATCCTTAGGAGAAATCCCGCAGTAGGTTGCTATTGCTTTCTGCGGTAGACTGGTTGCCAGCCAAGATTATAGAACCCAGTCTGTCCTAGTATTTAACCCATAACTGGAGGGAAGAGACGGCTTAATACCTTTTCCAAGGATATTTGTCCGTAAGTGAATGCAAGGAGTTCGACTGGAATTCGAAATCGGCTCCCCGCTTTGTCGTTCCGAGTCTGATATCCACTGCACCACAACGCACACCCGAAATATCAGAAACCATGTCATTTGACGAGGCTCAACAGCAGCAGCAGTAGCAGCAACTAAAATGGATATCATGTGTAACTCAAGGAGAAAATCGATATAATCAGGATACTGACATTCAACACGACTTCAAATAAAAGTTTAGGAAGGAAACCCCCATCAATGCTATAAAAGAGCTATAACAATTACTGGATTTGACAAACCTATTTTCTTGAAAAATTGTTTTAAGAATTGTTTCAGGAATTGTTTTAAGAATAAGATTTTATGAATTTCAAATGTGTTTATTGGCTGCTTGATGAATGAATACCGAATGTTTCTTTATAAGGAAACAGCTAATACTAACATTTGACAGTATTTACATTATTCAGACTATTCTCCTCATCTTTTACAATCACTGGGGTATACGAACTCCGTTCCTTGAGTACTAGTGCCTCGTTTGGAAGTCATGAGTTATCTCTCTCTAACTCTGTAAGTTACTTGTTCACCACAGTGCTGTAGCCTGGTATTGAACTCACAAATCTAAGAGTCAAGCCAGGAACTAACCAACGTCTATATCCAGTGGATATAGACATTGGTTAGTTCCTGTGACTTGATCCAAAGAGCATACCCCAGTGATTGTAATAAAGGGTTCAGTTCGAAATTCTTAGCACCTGAAGAAGGCCGGAGCGTACAACGGCCGAAACTTCGTACAAATGGCAACAAAGATGAGGAGAATAGTCCGAATAATGTAAATACTGTAAATACTCCCTCATCTCAGAAATATAGACAAATACTAACATTTGAATAGCATCAAACACAGAGAATAAAACGCAACTTTTTTTCGCAGTTGATTCTTTTTTAGCTAAGATAGTTGTTCCCAAAATGTTTATAGCTACTTGGCTCTCCATTCCACAATACGTCCCTCTCTGTAAAGACATTTTTTTTTGCTGGCGATAATTTTAGGAATAAGTTAAAGTGTCTTATTGTTGTCGTTAACTCCTTCTTTGTTGACGATGGGATAAAGAAGAAATAAAGAAGAAAATTGCACACGAGAAGGAGAGGAAGATTGAATGCATTTCGACGAAACATTATGTCTGATTTAGTGTTTTGAAATTTCTCTTTTATCATGGCGGTGTCCTATCTGATTTCCGCTCCCATCTGACTGATTAAACTTTCTTTCTCTATTTATATAAAAGAACTTTTTAATAATGGCTTGTTTATTGCTCTCAATTTTGAAAATCGCTCCCTTTTCATTGGTTAGAAAATAATTTTCATAGGCTCGCGAAATTTGGCTTCGTCTTTTATATTCAGTACGAAATCAATCCTTTTTTTTTTCTATTGGCTCGGATTGGCTCGCGAATTTCTAAACAGTAAACAGAAGAAAGTTACTTTTATTCCGTATTCAGTACACTTTTAATATCAACCAACCACGCCTTTTTTTTAAAATCATTCTCTAACGCTCCCAAAATCATCCCTTAACGCTCCCGTTTTTTTTCTCCTTTTTTTTTTTTACTGCCCACTGAATATATCGAAATCAAAGTTTTCCAAGTGTTAAGACATTGAGAGCTTTGCTTCATTTGAGGGTTTGGTATTATCCGCGGTTTCCGGCATCAACTGGGATTCTTGAAACATTTAGTCAGTTAATTGCCATACGTGATACATCCTGGAAATTGTAACTAACTTAACTCGAGGAGTTATGTGCGATAGAGATTTAGCTTGCCATCCTAGCAGTCGCCGTTGTCTTCCAAAACTGGCAGATCACTATTGTTTTTTTTTTTTTTTGTTTTGCTATAGTTGATTGAATTCACAAGCGTTAAAGATTAGAAGACTTTAATGTCACTTTCCGAAATTACATTGTTGGAGTCTTTCTTTCATTAAATAGTAAATATAAACATCTACTTATATCTATGTGAAATTAGTTGCAACGTTTTTTCAAAATATGACATTTGAGCGATTTTCCTTTTCAAAGAAGTTTCCTTGTTTCCGAAGTTTGGAATTACTCTTTATATGGAATAGAAATGTAGCGTTATGTCAAAATTTCTCTGCACATCAGATGGAGTAAAACTATTTAATTGCCCATAATTTAAAAATCACTGTATCTGACAAAAGATGCCATTAACAGCATATTTACCTCATGGATTCTCTGTGAATGACTCAACATGCTCAGTGCCAAAGGACATTTAGCAATATTTTTATTAATTTATCTGTTCAACATCAAAAGGCGTTTATTGTGTAACGTCCCTCATATTGCCATTCCCGCATTGTCTTCATTTTCTCCTCAGCACATTGTACATTTCCTTCTTTCTAGCGATACTATTTAGTCTCTGGATGATCGCCATTGTTATATTCTTGGCCCAGACACATTAGCAGCAAAAATAAATAAGTGTATGCAGCATTTGTAATACCGTCTCTTTAGAACGTAGGAAGATCAGGGCTATCCACAGACCTTTTTTTGTTTATTATTTTTTTATTTTTACTATTATGGAATAACTACCAGATGCATTCTCTACGGTTTTGAATCCATTGTGATCATTATTCATCCAAGGCTCGAGTCTACTAACATTTCTTTAGCCAGGAACGAGGAAGGAAAATAATAGGTTTATGCCTTTTCCGTGCATATCAATATGAAAGTAAACGGGACTAACTAAGTCGGAGTTTGAACTCGGCTCGCCGATTCCACTTTTCGTACAATTAACCGTTACACTAACCGTAGCAGTACAGATTTGGAGGCTTACGGCCTATCACGTTGAATACACCGGTTCTCACTCGATCACCAAAGTTAAGCAACGTTGAGCCTGGTCAGTACTTAGATGGGTGACCGCCTGGGAATACCAGGTGCTGTAAGCGTATAGTGACGGATGTGCGTTGTGGTGCAGTGGATATCGGCTCGGAAAGAGAAATCGGTGAGCCGAGTTCGAATTCCAGTTGAATACCCTGCATTCGCTTAAGCACTGGTACCCTTGGGAAAGGTATTAATCCGTCCCTTCGCTCCAGTTATGGGACCCTGCTCTTAAAAACAAATCCCAATGAATCGTGAAAAGAAAAACGTTGTAAAAATAAAAATAACCTTACCCAAAATCACTGGTTATGACCTTAAAATGATCCCATAAGGATTGATAGGTCGTTAAGCCTCACAAAACAAACAGATTTGGATCCAACCTTCACTAAATTTGATTTATAATAATTAATGAAAAACAGAATTTCATTTTTAGTTAGAGAAAAGGCAGCATGGCTTTCCACATCTCCCTGTCTCTGATGTCACTTTGCACGCTTTCTCCTTTTGAACCATGCAATCCTCGTTCCATCATCCACTTGATCAGGTCCTTCAAATATTTTCTCCGCTGCTTTCCTCTGTCTCTTTTTCCCTCTATCTGACCTGTTAGTATCGTGTTCTCCAAGCCCTCCTTCCTCATTGCATTTCCCAAGAAATTTAGTTGTCTCTTTCTGATGCTCAGTATTAATTTATTTTCGATCCTTTCCAAAACCTCATAATTGCTCACATGCTCGGTCCATGATATCCGCAGCATCCTACTGTAGAACCACATTTCAGCTGCTTCATGTCTTTCCTTCATCTTTGAAGATATTGTCCAACATTCGCTGCCATATTGAAAGACGGACATCACATAGCAATCCAGTCCTCTCCTCTTTGTACGTGTCACTAAACATCTCAGACGTATTAATCGAAGTGCATCTTTCAAAAATGTAACACATGATTACCAATGATACATAGTTTATTTTGAAATATATTCGATGAAATGAATAATGTTTATAGCCCATAATGGATCCTCTTCTCTGTGCCTTGTCCCTTCAGGACGTAAGCGATCATTGCCTTCCACTTTTCCCTATCCCTGGTGGCTCTGAGCAAGCCTACTCTTGTTACACCATGCAACCCTCGTTCCGTCATCCACCTGATTAGGTCCTTTAAATAAGTTATCCGTTGCTTTCCCCTGTCTCTTTTTCCCTCTTTCTAGCATGTTAGTATCAGATTCTCCATGCCCTTCTTCCTCATTGCGTGTCCCAGGAACTTCAGCTGTCTTTTCCTGATGCTCAGTATTAATTTCCTTTTTGTTTCCATCATTTCCAAGAACTCATCATTGCTCACATGCTCGATCCATGATATTCGCAGCATCCTTCTGGAGAACCACATTTCAATTGCTTCAAGTTTTTCCTTCATCTTTGATGGTATTGTCCAGCATTCACTGCTATTGAAGGACGGACAGCATGTAGCAATCCAGTACTCTCTTCCTAGTTTCTAGCGAAATTGTTCTGTTTCTTAATACTTTACTCAACTTCTGGAATGCTTCCTTCGCCATGTCAATTCGCCTTCGGATCTCTGTATCGCACTTTCCGTCTTCTGTTATAACGCTTCCCAGGTATTTAAAGTTTTGTAGCTGCTTGATTCCGGTAACCTCGACCTGTATTTAGCATTTTGGGCTGCCCTTTTTACTGATGACCATGCATTCGGTTTTCGTGCAATTTATTTCTAGTCAAAAAACGTACACACACACATCAGTGGCGAATGGCCCATGTGTACAACGTATGCACTGCATGCCTTAGTTTTTTCTGTGTAATAAAAATGGATTACTTTTTGGCACTCGTAATCACACTCCCAATCTTTCATTTCTTAGGATAATTTGTGAACACGGTACATCAGTAGACTAATATAAATAGAGAAGACTAATGCTTCTGTATACCAGTCCCTCGTCAGTTGTATGCACAGGTACATAGTACGTGAGAGAACCCACTGAAAGGAAGTTAAAGGGTTAAGGCCGAGTGAAGAAAGGCCTGGAGAACTTGATACTCACAGGTCGGATAAATGGAAGAAGAGACAGGGGAAAGTAGCGTGAGACGTACTTGTTAGGTCGGAGCAAATTGTTAACAGAGCGGGGCTTGGAAGAGATACCAAGAGAAGAATTATTGAGAGCGACAAATGACAGAGCTAAGTGGAAGTCCATGATCGGCTACGTCCTGGAGGGACACGGCACGTGAAGAAGAAGAAGAAGAAGAAGAAGAAGAAGAGCGAGTAAAGTAAGAAAAAAGCATTGCAGTTAGCTGCTGCTTGAATTAATTCAAGTACTAGCAACAGCAACAGCTAACTTATAACTTTTTTTTTTTTTTTTTAATCATATCACCCTGAGCAAGGCGGTAACGCCACTGATGTGCAGGGGGCTACATAAGAGTGAAAAGATTGGAAAAGAGAAAGCCGGAAACCACATCCTAAACTGGGAACAAGGGATGAGCCTCTTCACCTGTTTAATAGACGTGGGTGGAGTGTGAACCGGGCGATAGTTTAGTCTATCTACTCCAATTAAAAAATAAATAAGTTTTAAATACAATGTTATTTGTTGATTTTAGAATCTTTTATTTATTTCGTAACCATTGACGTTCATCATGAACTGAATACCTGTATTTCAAATTTATCCTTAACCACACACACACACACACACACACACATGAACTGAATACCTGTATTTCAAATTTATCCTTAACCACACACACACACACACACACACACATGAACTGAATACCTGTATTTCAAATTTATCCTTAACCACACACACACACACATGAACTGAATACCTGTATTTCAAATTTATCCTTAACCACACACACACACACACACACACACACATGAACTGAATACCTGTATTTCAAATTTATCCTTAACCACACACACACACACACACACACACACACACATGAACTGAATACCTGTATTTCAAATTTATCCTTAACCACACACACACACACACACATGAACTGAATACCTGTATTTCAAATTTATCCTTAACCACACACACACACACACACACACATGAACTGAATACCTGTATTTCAAATTTATCCTTAACCACACACACACACACACACACACACACACACACACACACACACACACACACACACACACATGATGATGTTTGGCATCAGGATTGCTATTTCTTTTAACACTTTTACTGATAAAAAATATTTTAGCAAGCTGGTTTTTATCGTAAAGTGCTCAATATCGGGGTGGAGATAGAGCGTTGATAGCTTTACTGCAAAGGATTTGTCACTTTAACTGAGCGGGTTGATGCCGACTTCAAAGTTTTGCGAGCACACCGTTATGATGCCCTCACTCATGGGCGCCAGGTCTCTTACAGTTGAGCCCTGATTTTTTCTCTTATTTATAGGAATCTCGGTGTAATATGGAATTTTCTGGAATTAGTTGGGTTTATTTTCTTTTCAGTTATTTTTCTTTTTATTTTTAATGTGCAGGTTTTGATTTCTTTTTATACTTTTTATATTGCTTTTTATTATACGTGTGATTGGATATTCGCTTAATTGTTTTATACTGAATAGGTGTCCGCTAAATTGCCTTTTTTGTTAGTTGGTCTGTTCTTACATGTTGGCTAACATCTTTTTTGTATTAACTTCTTTTATTGACTTGATTTATTTCTTACCGTGTTGGTGTGTTTGACCGCGGAAGGATTTTAATTTTTTAATTTTTTTTTGCACATTATATTATTTTTCGTATTTTGTCGTGATCGAGTGTTTGTATATCTATATTTTTATTTATATGTTTTATTTTTGTTGTTATTTATTGTTTTTTGAGTAGCAAAGTAAATATTTGTTCGCGTGTCTACATTTTACCATTATCTCATTTTCTATTATTGAATATTTTACTTTGGTTTTTAAAACTGATTATAGCTAATTTTTTCTGTAGGCATTTACACTTTTTGATAATGCTGCTGTGTGCTGGTGCTCTTTTTACTGTTTCCCATTTAATTTTGGTCGTAATGTTATTTTATTTCTGGTTCTATATGTATTTTGATAGCGTCGTGCTGTTTTTATATTTTTCTGTGTTGAGGATGTGTTGTGATAATTAAATCTTTCCTTGAAGAGTGCTTCTGTTGCTTCTCTGTAAATCTTTTCATTTAAGTTAGTGTTATTTGTCATGGTAGCTTTGTATATTACGTTGCTAGATCGACATTTATTATTAAGTGGACAATTGTCTTCACTTTTGGCAGTTACATTTGTTCGTAGTGTGTTGTTGGTCTGTGTTGTTTTATTGGTAATATTGAGTATTTTCTTGGGTGTGGTCATTATTTTCTCCAAGTTTTCCATGCAGCTAGAACTATTTTTGTTTCTAACCATGAAACTTGGGTTCGAATCTCATCATAGCAAATTTGTCAGGAAGGTGACTTCTTGATGGAATCGGTCTGGAAAAGACAACCCCAGCAGGCGACACTTTTAGAAAATATCTAAAAATCTATACTACGGGTCTACCCAAGACATGTGAGTGAAATTGGGTAGACGGTTTGTTTGAGAAACGGCTGATTGTTGCTCTAGTTCAAGGCACAAGTCATAGTAATCAGTCGTTACGGGATATATATATATATATATATATATATATATATATATATATATATATTATATTTTAGAACATGTACATAATTATTCTATATATAACTTCTACGAAGATACGTTCGTTTCGGCATTGAAACTTCAATGCCTCATCAGGAGTTGTGTAAAGAACTGGAAATCCTTTTTCTTTATATTTATTTAGTTTTGTTCGAGGTGTTGGTAGGGGTTAGTGATAGCGGGATAGGTCTTTGACCGTTGGAATTTTGGGAGAGAGTGTTTTGTTAGAGGTGTTGGTGGGGGTTAGCGATGTGACCGTTGAAAGTTTTTGGGAGGGTGTTTCTTAAGTGGTTGATCAATGAGAGTCTTTGATTCTAGACAGTTGCAAGTTTTAATCATCTATTGGCTAGACTATATCTTTATGGATTTCTTAGAAGAGCCGATAATAGTTGGCGTGGATATTTTTCTATTTATTTTTATTTAAGCAGGGTCTTTATAATTCATGCATGTTTGCATGTTTAATCTTAACTTTGGATTTAGACAATATGTTTTTTGTATTGAAGATCCGATAATAGTTGGCGTGGATATCTTATTATTTATTTTTATTCAAGCAGAGTCTTTATAATTAATGTAAGTTTGCATGTTTAATCTTAACTTTGGATTTAGGGAATATGTTTTTTGTATTAAATTTTAAATTTTTGATTTTTAATTAGATCATAGTTTGGAAACCGTTTTCTCTATTAAATTTAAAATTTAAAATTTCTATTCTTATATCTAGTCATTATATGATTCATCTAATTATGGTTATGGTTATGGTTATTAACCTGACTCTAATTATGGTTATGGTTATTAACTTTACTCTAATTATGGTTATTAACCTTAAAATTATGGTTATTAACCTTACTTTATAATTATTATTAATTAATACTAATTATGGTTATTAACCTTATTTTATTAATTAATAATAATTATGGTTATTAACCTTACTTTATAATTAATATTAAACCTTACTTTAGAATTTTGTAATTCGATATTATTATAGAATATATATATATATATATATATATATATATTCTAGTTCTGGCTCTTGTAGTAATTTTTTTTTTTAGCATGATTGTAATGTTAGCTCTCTGATGCGCTTGCAGTTTACTGTGGTTTCGTGCCTCTGGTTTAAAAGCTTGTTACTGTTCATATATTTAAGGATCTCAATTTTTTCTTGAAGACAGAGGAAACATGGTTCCTTTATAGATTTAGCTGTTCTTGCTTGTTTAAGGATTTTCCATTTAACTTTAAGCGTTTCATTTTCGTCCTTTAACTTCCAAAAATATTTGGAGAGAGATGTCTTGTTTTGTTTTTCTTTGTTATTGAAGGATGAGAGGTGATTGTAAAATCGCTTTTTAAATACGTTCATGGTATTTCCGATATACATTTTTTCATTCTTAGGATTCTCCATGGATAAGATCGAACATATATATATTAGGGATTTCGTTAGACATTTATTGGTCATGGGGCATTGGTTAGGGTTTCTACAGTTACAGAGGTTGTTATTATGGGCCGGACTGGTATTAGTGTTGGAGTTATTTTTGTTGTGTGCTTTTAATATTTTGTTGTTATGTACTTTAATTATTTTTTCTAGATTATTGGAGCAGCTATAGCTTAGTTTAATTGTATTTTTATTGAATATTTCATTTAGAGGGTTATTTTTGGGGAAATGCTTATCTATTAGTTGAAGAAATTTATGTCCCAGCTTGAAGTTAATTGATTGATTAAAAGGAGGGTTATACCATATGATTTTTCGGTTTCTGGTTTTGCTTTTTGAACGTCTGAATTTTTCCACAAAGCTGATTTTTGATGATTGATATCCGCTATCCTTAAGGATTTTATCGTAAATTGCCTTGTATATTTCTTTACTGCATGTGTGTGTGTTAATGCGGCGTTCTATCGATGATGGGATGTGTTTGATGATAGATGGTTGGTGGTTAGAGTTGGGGTTTATATATATTGGGTTTGCATTGTTCTTCATGTAAGGTTGGAAAGTGTTCGATACTAAGTCTAATGTTATGTCTAAGAAATCTACTTGCTTGATGTTGGGGTTAATCACTACGTTAAGACCAAAAAAATTAAAGACTTTATGAATTAATTTTCTAGTTCTATCGACCTTACCTCCAGTAGATTCATTTATTATCATGAGTCCGTCATCTCTATATAGTCCTATATTGTTCGTATCGATTTCTTTATGCGCAGTGAGGTTGTACAACAGGAATAACCCCACCAGATCAGAAGATTCTGCAGAATCCAGGGCTCACATATATAAATCAAAATCATCCGTTGAATTTTTACTCCACTGTTCGTTGTCGTGGATGAGAACTGATTTTCTACAGTTCAGGATTATCTTGATTTTATCCTTAGGGATGTCAGAGTAGAATTCGGCGAATTCCAGGGCGAGGTTAAAGAGATCCTTAGAAATCGATGGGTAAAAATCCACGGTGTCGAATTGTAAGAAAGTGGCATTATTTTTCTCCCCAAGGTTTTCAAACCATTTGATAACGTTCCATTGTACACCTCCATTGCGTTAGTTGAATACAATATATATTTCACAGCTCTGTATATTATATATCGAGCACTGTTTTTAAATTAATGTTTTGGACGTTGTAAGAATTCTTCGTTCTGTATTCACTAGGATATATATATATATATATATATATATATATATATATATATATATATATAGTGCTTACTTGAATGTATTAAAAATAAATCCATTTATTAAAAAATACGTAAGCATTAAACAGACTGGATCCTCTTAATGTACACTACCAGCCATAATTATTAGGCCATTCCAGTGTTTAAAAAAATGATGTATTTCGTAATATTTTTCGTATTTATTGCCAAGTGAATAATTGTAACTGAAGATAGAATGGTTCTTTTGTTAAAACTGCACAATAACATGTGCATCAAATGAATTTATAAATATTTAATAATTACCTATATTGCAGTTTCTTCCATGAAAGAACGAAGAAAATTTAAGTGTTCAACATCAGACACAAACCAAATGTAAATATAAAATACTAGCAGTATAGCCCGGCGTTGCTCGGGTGTAATGAAAGCTTTAAAACTAATCCATGAGCCTGGAACTCAGACTCTTTGGACGTTGGCACAAAAGACTAAAAAGCAAAAGTTGTTTCCAGTTAAAGCGAAACCGTAGACTGAAAGAAAAATGAATGGATGTAAATCAAATTTTGATTTCCTGGTATCGATATCAAATAATTTTTTTCGTCGAAAACTGAATTTTGAAGGCTAAATAAGTCCTCTGTGTAAATGGTATCATGGCTGAGACTAAGAAATACAATTATACCTACTTAGAGCCAAACCCAAAGCAAAATCTAAAATAAAAGGGCTGAAAAAAATACAGACATACAGGCAGATAAGCAGACACACACACAAACATCTTGCCTTATATATATATATATATATATATATATATATATATATATATATATATATATATATATTCTGCACTATTGTAAGAACTGCAACCTTGAAACTTCTGAATATCGTTTCTTATGTCTTTGTCTATGAGTGCATCAAATTTGATTAAAATCTGACCACTCCTTCTTTAACCCGATTTTTTCGATTATCGATTTTCGATATTTATCGGGGGTACCTCGACACCAAAGCCTAGCTAAGAACACTCGCAGACGCTTATAGTACAACTGTGCAAATTTTCAAGAAAATCGGTTCGACCGTTTCGAAATTTATAGGTAACGGACACAGACACACACACACATACACACACGCACACAGAGACAAAGTTCCATTTATAAATAAGTTTAGATCTATTTATCTATCTATGTCTGTCTCTCTTTCATTCAAACTGCTCATATGTATCTGTCTATGACATTCTGTCTTACTATGTTCATATCTATCTCTCTCTCTCTCTCTCTCTCTCTCTATATATATATATATATATATATATGTACGGATTTCTGCTTGTATATTGCGATTATTCATTTCATACATATATTATGCAATCATTGATTGAATATGAGTATTAAATACAGATTAAGTATAAAATTAACATATGAGATAAAAACAAAAAGAAAGAAATTAAGAATGAAATATTGTATTAAAAATAAGATATTGAACAACAATTTTTTTATATTCAAGCGATAAACATTTTCTTGATGTCGGTTGAGCAGTGGTCCGAAACTATTTGCAAAGTGTAACAGTTAACTCATGGGATCATTTACATAGATAGATAGATAGATAGATAGATAGATAGATAGATAGATAGATAGATATGAACTGACTGAGATAGATAGATAGATAGATAGATAGATAGATAGATAGATAGATAGATAGATAGATAGATAGATATGTAAGTAAGAGGATAGAGAGATAGATTGATTGATAGATTGAAATGGATTAACATAGACTGAAATAGACTAAGACAGATAGATAGACTGAAATGAACGAAGATAGAGAAAAAGATAGATAAACATAAATGGACTAAGGTAGATAGATAGATAGATAAATAGAGTAAAGTGGACAAAATTAGACAAAGCTATAGATAGATAGATAGATAGATTTGCACATAGATAGATTTGGTGATAGATAGGTTTGCACATAAAATATTAGATAGATCTCGACAAAGTTAGAAAGACGGATATATAGATGTGAACATATATATATATATATATATATATATATATATATATATATATATAATGATAATGTATACGCTAAAAAGTCTGCCTTCTTCTACCGAGCGCCCATAGCCCAGAGTTAGAATTGCCGACTGACGCCAATTCGGTCGGGTTTCAATCCTGGGTTAAAAGCAATCGGAGTCTAACCGTATTGTTGAGCTGTGATACAGCGAAACAGATCTGTCTGCGGATGACTATATATATGCACCCTCTCTCTCTCTCTCTCTCTCTCTCTCTCACACACACACACACACACACACACACATATATATGTGGACATTAATAGATAGATTTAGTGTGTTTCCACGAATTGACCATCACTGACGTAATGTTCCAGTAATAATTTCTAAGATCGTTCGTATTTTCATTCATTTCCGCGCAGTCCCACTTTCTCTTCATTGCATGTTATATTTATTTTATTCTTTCAAAATAATTTTCAGAATCATATTTTCTGTTAAAAATATCAAAGCGATGATAGATTTTAAACTTTAAAGTGACAACGTTTTGCCGAAACGCAATAGAAACTAAATATTAAATTTAGTTTTCGTTTTTTAACTTACCAGATTTTTTTTTTGACAACAGTAAATATAATTAAGAAATATTAAAATAAATTCTTAACTTTGTAAGTTCATTTCATTTTGTATTCAAAGAACAGGACAGGAACATCATCTATGCGTCATTTTCTTGCCTGTTTCTCGTTCGAACATTTCAGTCACGGCAGAATTCAGTAAAATTTACATATGCATTTGCTTTTGGGCACCTCGAGGTGGTGTAATGGTTAGCAAGCTTGTCTCGCTAGAATCATCACAATTGAGTAGTGAGTTCGATCCTCACTGGGTGTCCCTTACTTTCGTTCTTGTGCCACATCTAAGCTACGACTTAGAAAATCACCATATCCATTTGCTTTTGTGGCATCAGCCTGGGCAAGTGAACTTTAAATCGTCTTCTGTACTAATCCGTTTAGTAATATAGCTCTTTATGCTCAATGTTGATGTGCGTTGTAGTGCAGTGGATAACGGCTCGGAACGACAAATCGGGGAGCCGAGTTCGAATTCCAGTTGAAATTCCCTGCATTTACTTACGCGCGAATACCCTTAGGAAAGTTATTAATCCGTCTCTTCTCTCCAGTTATGGGTTAGATAACAGCAACCAGTCCATTGCAGAAAGTAATGGCAACTTACTGCGGGATAATCTTCTGCCCAGAGACATGATCGCCTAAGCGTGTTTCACGTATGGTCAGATTTTCGGGTGGTTGGACAGATCGAAAGTTTCTATGTGCAACTAGAAATTGTTGTGAGCATTTGGACTATGAGTAAACCAGCATTTTTCTTTATTGCCAAAACGAAAAAAAGCAGAACGTTTGTAAAAATGGGATGTACTAAATAGTGATTATTTAAAACAAATCTTTTAATTTTGACGAAAAATGAATTTATGCCATTTTCATAAGTGTTTCCTTATTCTCTCGCGTCTAAAAATAAAAGAAATTAGACACCTTATATATCAGGCAACCCTTGTAATTTAAAACTTTAAAAAAACATAAAATTACGTCACATTGGTACCAGTTTAAGTATTACATCTGGTCTAAAAAGTTTTCTATAGGATTGGAGACTTTATTTATCAAGCAACCATCGTAATTAATCCAGAGAAAATATGTGAATGTAAGCAAAAATGTAGATAACAGTATTAAAATTATTACATAAATGGCAATGTTACTTTTTCATTTCGTTTTCACGCATTGGAGGTAAGAAGACCAGATCATATCAAGAAAACCAGATCATATCAAGAAGACCTGGTCATATCAAAAAGACCAGATCATATCAAAAAGACCAGATCATATCAAGAAGACCAGATCATATAAAAAAGACCAGATCATATCAAGAAGACCAGATCATATTAAAAAGACCAGATCATATCAAGAAGACCAGATCATATCAAGAAGACCAGATCATATCAAAAAGACAAATCATATCAAAAAGACCAGATCATATTAAGAAGACCAGATCATATAAAAAAGACCAGATCATATCAAGAAGACCAGATTATATCAAGAAGACCAGATCATATCAATAAGACCAGATCATATCAAGAAGTACAGATCATATAAAAAAGACCAGATCATATCAAAAAGACCAGATCATAGCAAAAAGACCAGATCATATCAATAAGACCAGATCATATCAAGAAGACCTGATCATATCAAGAAGACCAGATCATATCAAGAAGTACAGATCATATCAAAAAGACCAGATCATATCAAAAAGACCAGATCATATCAAGAAGACCAGATCATATCAAGAAGACTAGATCATATCAAAAAGACCAGATCATATCAAGAAGTACAGATCATATCAAGAAGACCTGATCATATCAAGAAGACCAGATCATATCAAGAAGTACAGATCATATCAATAAGAACTGATCATATCAAGAAGACCAGATCATATCAAGAAGTACAGATCATATCAAAACGACCTGATCATAGCAAGAAGACCAGATCATATCAATAAGACCAGATCATATCAAGAAGACCAGATCATATCAAGAAGTACAGATCATATCAAGAAGACCTGATCATATCAAGAAGAACAGATCATATCTAAAAGTACAGATCATATCAAGAAGACCAGATCATATCAAGAAGTACAGATCATATCAAAAAGACCTGAGCATATCAAGAAGACCAGATCATAGCAAGAAGACCAGATCATAGCAAGAAGACCAGATCATATCAAGAAGTACAGATCATATCAAGAAGACCTGATCATATCAAGAAGACCAGATCATATCAAGAAGTACAGATCATATCAATAAGACCAGATCATATCAAGAAGACCAGATCATATCAAGAAGTACAGATCATATCAAGAAGACCTGATCATATCAAGAAGACCAGATCATATCAAGAAGTACAGATCATATCAAGAAGACCTGATCATATCAAGAAGACCAGATCATATCAAGAGACCAGATCATATCAACATGCCAACGTGTTCTTGCGGAGCTATTTGGATAAAATTAACTTTAAACTACTTTTTTATTTTTAAAAGTTTGTAATGAGTTTTCAATGAGCCACTGATATATATTTCACTGTTACATTTTATTGTCAAACTTATAAAAGTCTATTTCCTTATTTAAAAATATAGCTTATTTTAAATGTATAATTGTCAAAGTTGTTTCCTAATGCATGTTTTTGTGAATGAAATGTATTTTTCTGTAGGAAAGACGGTTTGTGTAAAATTTGTAACAAATATATATCTTTTTCGGTTCAGCAGTTAAAACCCGCCAAAATTTGAAGGATCCATTTCCAGTTTATGGAATTTTTTTTCTTATTTATTGACTAGTGAGAGACGCGTTTTCAGACTGTAATAACCTCTCAAATAGTATGTTAGGGTTGAGCTTAAATTTCTTTATAAATCCGATCTAAGGTCAGTAGATATGAGAAGTCATTTCGGCAGGAAGGAGAAGAAGACTTTTTGAAAGCTTGATCTTTGACTGCAAAGGAAGAAGGCTGGTCAACATCATAGAAGGCACTAGCACGAAGAGAACATCAAAAAGGCTCTGTTACCGGATAGCCGTAAAGAGATGACAAAAATTGAAATTCCAGTGAAAATTCTGCTGAGGGTGGACACCCTAAAACAAATAGATTTCAGAGAAATTTCTCAAGAACGATCTGTGTAAAAAGGAACTTGAAAACAAAAGTGTGTCCCGGAGAGCCCCGTATGGCAGTTTGCATGTAAATCTTTTCGTTTTTATTTAAAGGTGATTGCACCTTTGTTTTTTATTGCCATGTTGTTTTCTCTTTTCGTCATTTTAAAAAAAAATCCTTGTTTTCTCCCGACTTATAATTTTTTCCCCAATTTTTCGCTGGTGAACCTTCATCATAAATTCTCATTCTACCTTAATAGGAGTTCAAAAGGAAATTTCGATTGAATCTGTTTTTTCGTAACTGTAAACCGTAAACATGTGTTTTTCCTTTTAAAATTTTACACAGTGGATTTCATGAAGAGAATAATTTAAGATTAATACAGAACATTTGCGATTGTGTTTACCTTTTGTTTGTTAAGATGACGGCGCTCCTGCCGTTCTCCTCAGTGTTCTTGACAAGCTCCAAAGGAGAGTCTGTAATGTGATAGGTACTGATCTGGCGACTCGACTCGACTGCAGCCACTTCCCCATCGTCGAAATGTGGCCTCCCTTTGTTTGTTCTATAAATACTTTCATGGCTTCTGCTCGGACGAGCTTAAGTCACTGATGCCTCCTCAACAGGTGTTTACTCGTGCAACCAGACTGGCAACTGGGTCCCACCCATTCACAGTCAGGTTAGCCAAATGCAGACGACAATTCTACTCCTGCAGCTTCTTCTCTCGCACTTTCCGCCTGTGGAACTCACTCCCGTATTCTTGCTTTCCTGACGGCTACAACCTCCAGAAATTTAAATGCAAAGTCAATACTCATCTACTAACCACTGAACTCTAGCTCTCTCCCCACCCCCCGTATAAACCTTCCCTTTCTCTCCACCTATGTATCTGTCATCGCACCTGCTTTCTATTGTTCCTTTCTAACTAGTTTGTACTCCTCACTCTTTTCTAATTAATCTTTTTACATTTATGTAAAAATTGCAAACGAAGTTTCATATATTTTTCTTTGCACAAACAATTATATATATATATATATATATATATATATATATATATATATATATATATATATATATATAAGAACAGAATTCACACCATTTTTTACTAGCAAGTAAGTAAGTGGTGTGCGTTCTGTTCTTTGACATATTCTTAGCTCTGCATATTCAATTCATTTTTTTGTTTGATTGTGCATTGGGCACTTTTTTCGATATACCATCTGCTGGTTAAACCAGCCATTATTTTACTAAATTACATTTCACTAAAACGAACGAACTCTGAATTCTTTATACTCTTTACGGAAAAAAAAACCTACTATTTTGTTGATACTATTATGTCGTGAGTAAGAATAAATAAGTCAACAACAGGAATAGGTTAATTGTTGTATTCCGTGAAAATAGTATTTACAAAGGTTATTAGTATCCAATACAGGAATAAAGGTTAATCGTCTCAACCGTCGGAAGATGTAGTATGAGCAATGGGTACTTCCGGGTCATCACCGGAAGTCTACGACTGACTTGTCGATCGGCTGCTCGGCACACTCTCCTACGTAGATGCCACCATTACTTTACATAGTAATGGAATAGTCCATTATCACCGAATAGGCGCGGATGTCCTAACAGATACATAGAGCAAAAACATGGACTTATCTTTTCTGTACAATTTACAGTTCGCTAAAACGAATGAACTCTTAATTCTGTGAACTCTTTACTCCACGTTTTCTTTAAATATTTTCACAGTTAATAATTACATACATACAATTTGATGCTAAGCTGTTCGATAGATACATTTTCATTTCTTTATACATACGAAACAGTTTTATTCTTTCAACTTTCTGATGATAATCTTAAATTGTGGGCAGTTCGGTTATGTTTGGCACAAGGCCAATTTAATAAACATGATCGCTCTCTCTATATAGGAGATTGATTCAATGGATAAAACCATTAATAAACTGAAGAAATTCATTCTAGAGACAGAACGCGTCATTTGGGATTTTTTTCCTTGTGTCGTTTTATTTTTTATTATTAGTCTGACGTATTGGGTTTTATGTCTTAATAGCAGTATAACCCCGCGTTGCTCGGGTGTAATGAAAGCTTTAAAACTAATCCATGGTCCTGGTGCTCAGACTCTTTGGACGTTGACACGAAAGACTAAAAAGCAATAGTTGTTTCCAGTTAAAGCGAAACCGTAGACTGAAAGAAAACTGAATGGATGTAAGTCAAATTTTGATTTCTTGCTATCGATATCAAATAAGTATTTTTTCGTCGTAAACTGAATTTTGAAGGCTAAATAAGTCCTCTGAGTAAATGGTATCATGGCTGAAACTATGAACTACAATTATACCTACTTAGAGCCAAACCCGAAGCAAAAACTAAAATAAAAGGGCTGAAAAAAATACAGACATACAGCCAGATAAACAGACACACACACACACACATCTTGCCTTTTATATATATATATATATATATATATATATATATATATATATATATATATATATAATCGATTTTCTGCACTATTGTAAGAACTGTAACCTTGAAACTTCTGAATATCTTTTCTTATGTATTTGTCTATGAGTATATCAAATTTGATTAAAATCGGACCACTCCTTCTACAACCCGATTTTTTCGATTATCGATTTTTGTTATTTATCGGGGGTACCTCGACACAAAACCTAGCTAAGTACACTCACAGATACTTATAGTACAACTGTGTAAATTTTCAAGAAAATCGGTTCAGCCGTTTCGAAGTCTATAGGACACACACACACACACACACACACACACACACACACAAAGTTCCATTTATAAATAAGTTTAGATTTTCCATGTAAATGTTATACAAACAAGACTTAGTTTAATATGCGTAAGAACGTATGAGAAATGGACAAATATTTTACTTCTACCTTTCTTTAATCGCTCATTTGATGTGTCTCGATACGAAGAATTTCTACACAACGCTTCTGGGCTTTGATATTTAGCTATTCAGTTTGTGAATCTGTTGAATTTTTGCGCGAACTTCTGTTAAATGAATATAAACAAATCTTGAAATTCTTTGTGCTTAATAAATAACAACAGATGTTAAAATATCGGGCGGCTTTTTGCTTGATAAACAACTACAGATGTTGAAATTCAGCACGGCCTTGTGCTTAATGAATAAAAAACAATCTAGTGTCAAAAAATAACAACAGATGTTGAAATTCTGCGAGGACTTCTAATTAATGAATAAAAACAAATGATACAATTCCGTGCAGCTTTGTGGTTAATAAATAACGACATATATTGAAATTCAGTGCGGCCTTGTGCCTAATAAATGACTACAGATGTTGAAATTCCGCGACGTCTTGTGCTTAATAAATGACTACAGATGTTGAAATTCCGCGAGGCCTTGTGCCTAATAAATGACTACAGATGTTGAAATTACGCGACGTCTTGTGCCTAATAAATGACTACAGATGTTGAAATTCCGCGAGGTCTTGTGCCTAATAAATGACTACAGATGTTGAAATTCCGCGAGGTCTTGTGCCTAATAAATGACTATAAATGTTGAAATTACGCGACGTCTTGTGTCTAATAAATGGCCACATATGTTGAATTTTACATCAGCCTTATGCATAATAGATTACAGATGTTAAAATTCTATGCAGTCATGCTACCAATGTTGAAAATCTGACGCTGAACAATCTGGATAAGATTATTGCGTGTGTTATTCATAATACAATCACCGCAATATTAATAATGCTGCAGTAATAACACTGACTTGCAATATCTGTAAAACTTTAATTCTTCTGTTAATATTATGATGTTTCATAATATTTAATGAATAAGTAGCACATCACTCAAGAATCCCAGGCCTTATATATAGACAGCACTACTAATAAGAAATCCATATAATTTTTATAAAGTACTAACCTTCAAATGGTACGTGACAAAATTGGGACCTAATCGGATTATTAGTTTACAAATTACAGCTACTTAAGTGAAGCTACTTTTGCAAATTTTCAAAGAAATGGAAAAATCTGAATTTTGTGTGTTGATAAAGCATTGCTTTCTGACGTGAAAAAATACTGTTCAAGCAAAGCAATGACTTGATAAGTGTTATTCAGACTCTGCTCCATCAGAAACAAGGGTTAATAGGTGGTATGCTGACTTTAAACACGGTTGCACAAACAAATAATGCTGAACGCTCAGGTCGCCCAAAATCGGAGGTTGTCCTGAAAAACACACATAAAAAATCTTTTTATCCGATCGTAAATTGAAGTTGCGTCAGATAGCAGAGGAGTTGAACTTATCAAAAGGCAGTGTATTCACCGTTTTGCCTGAACATTTGTCAATGAGAAAGCTGTGTTCAATGTGGGTGCCTCGTTTGCACCTAGTCGATCAAATACAACAACGTGTCGTTACGATTCAGGACGTTGTTTGCAATTCTTTCAACGCAACAAGAAAGAGTTTTGCGTAAATATGTGACAATGGATACAACCTGAATCCACCACTTCACTCCAGAGTCAAATCGGTAGCCAGCTGAGTGGACAGCAGCAGGTGGAAGCCGTCTAAAGCGACCAAAGACGTAAACATCCGCAGACAAGGTTTTTGGCCACCGTATTTTGAGATGCGCAAGGTATTTTGTTCATCGGTCACTTTGAGAAAAGAAGATCCATCAATAGCGAATATTATAAAGCATTATTGGTGCGTTTGAAGGAAAAAATTGCCAAGAAAACGGCCACAAAAGAAGAAGAAAAAGTAATCTTTCACCAAGATAACGCACCGTGTTACAAGTCGATCGCAAAGATGGCAAAACTACATGAATTGAAATTTAAATTGCATCTCTATTCTCAATTCTCAAGATCTGGCCCACAGCAATTACTGGCTGTTTGCAGACCTCAAAAAATACTCAGGGAAAGTGATTTGGCTTCATTGAAGAAGTGATATCGTAAACTAAGGAATATTTGGGGGCCAAAGAAAAATCATTCTACAAAAAAGGCATCAAATTGTTAGAGAAGAATTGAAATCAAAAGAATTCTCTAGGGTAAATGATTGATTTCATTGAAGAAGTGATATCGTAAACTAATGAGTATTTTGAGGTTAAAGACAAATCGTTCTTTAAAAAAGGTATCAAATTGTTACAGAAGAGTTACAATCTAAAGAATGCTCCGGGGAAAATGATTGGGCTCTATTAAAGTATTTTGAAGAAGTGATATCGTAAACTAAGGAATATTTGGAGGCCAAAGACAAATAATTATACAAAAACGACATAAAATTGTTAGAGAAGAGTTTGAATCAATAGAATGCTCCGGGGGAAATGATTTTATTTTATTGAAGAAGTGATATTGTAAACTAATGAGTATTTTGAGGTCAAAGACAAATCGTTCTACAAAAACGACATCAAATTGTTAGAGAAGAGTTTGAATCAAAAGAATGCGCCGGAAAAAGTGATTTGGCTCCATTGAAGAAGTGATATCGTAAACTAAGAAATATTTGGATGCCAAAGACAAATTGTTCTGCAACACTATTTCTGCATATGAAAAAAAAAAGTAATCCTATGTTCAATACGACGGAGCGAAAAAAATTATTACTCGTGGTATTGTTGATTTTGCAGTTTATTGTGAATCGCAATATGAGTCGCATTAAAGAAAACAGAAGACTTATTGCACAAACTTGTAAAATCTGAAAAACAGAAAGACTAGCTCAAAATTGAAGAGGATAGAAAGGAAAATATATATTTTTTGCATTGCTTGGGTTTTCGGCCGGTGGAAGTGAAACATAGTGACAGCCAAAGCAAATTGTCAAAAACTTTTGATGAGGTTAAGAAGGTTAAAGTGGGAATAAATGGGAATAAATACGAATTTTAAATCTCACTGGTATTAATGTTTCCAACCTAAAGGTTGGATATGCTGACGTAATTAGTTGAATCAAGAAGAAGGTGAAGAGAAATTGCAATTGTTGCATCAATGGTTAAACCAAATCCCCACCTCGAAATGTGAAGGAGGAAGTAATCTTATTGGTCAAAGGTTTGATTTTCATAAGATAACCCGGGTCTCTCCGTACCGCCCAAGAGAATATGAGATAAGTACAAAAATCAAGAACCCAGTGAGCCAAATCATTAGAAGCTGCCGTGCGAAAGAGACAAGACGAATTTACTACCGCTGTCGCCAAAACGCCCCACTTCGGCCGTTTCCGTAAAACTTCGGTAAAAAGCCCTGAAAAAAACTTTTTGATTAGGAAAATTGAAAGCTTTGATTATTCTTAAACGAAAACTTTCGCTCCGTTGTAAAAATTGAATTCGACGACTGTATATTCTGCTTCTGTTGATAATTATTTAATTTATATATATATATAAATACACTTTCCGCAACTTATTCAGGCATTATCAAAATTATTTATCTATTTTTCTTCTTTGGTGCCGTATATTTTTTTGTTAACCAAATGTGCGCGCGCGACCGGCCTGGTTCGACGTAGTAAAGACACAGCTAACAAGATTTCGGCGTGTCTACCTTGGATGAAAATTCACAGCGTGGGCAATGGGGAGCACTGTTATAATAGACGTTTTGAAGACCAGCTGCTGTGTCAAGGCCATCATCACGACTAGCGACCCGAGAGCGTCGTCACAGTTTTACAAAAAAGACATCAAATTGTTACAGAAGAAGTGGAATCAAAAGAATTCTCCAGGGAAAGTGATTTGGCGTCATTGAAAAAGTGATATTGTAAACTAAGGAATATTTTGAGGCCAAAGACAAATCGTTCTACAAAAAAAGACATCAAATTGTTAGAGAAGAGTTGAAATCAAAATAATGTTCCAGTGTAAATGATTTGACTCCATTAAATAATGATATCGTAAACTAATGGGTATTTTGAGGCCAAAGACAAATCGTTCTATAAAAAGGCAACAAATTGTTAGAGAAAAGTTGGAATCAATGTATCACTCTTGAAGGAGACTATGTTGATGTATAAAGTCGAATTCTGCCTAAAAGTTGTTGTTTTGGTTCGGGATTTATTGAGTGATGTGTTAAGTTCATTGCGAGTTTGAAAGCTATAGAGTACCCCGCAGAAGTCACTGGATTGCATTGTTAAATATTTGAACATAAAAACTTTAACCAAATATTGCAATAAATATCGTAAATATGAATGCAAGTTATTATTTAAGGAAGTAAGAGAGTACAACTGAAAAGAATAAAAGTTGACAAAAGTACCATTTCATTTGAGTAAACGTCAAAATACGCCGACGTGTGCATGCATGTGTAGAAGCAAGTGGATGATATTTTGAACCTTATCATGAGTTGCTGTGAAGTAATAACGATGACCTTTTGTACACATATTTATATTTTTTTATTTATCTTTTTTAATCATCTCACCCCAAGCAAGGCATTCTATTGCCACTGTTGCAAATAGGGGAAAGTGATGAGAAAGAGGAGTTAGTTATAGAAAATGTCAGGAGGTGGGTAATAGACGGATGAGAATACCGAGGATATGGGTGGAGTAGATGGAAAAAGAGCTTGTGAGAATGGATGCGAGTTAGTGTGATAGGAGATGTCTATTGATCTTACATTTACTGGAGATTGTAGCTGTCGGGGAAGCAAGTATATGGAAAGGAATTTCACAAGTGGGAAGTGCGTTAAAAGAAGCTGTTGGAGTAGAAATTGCGGTTACACTTTATCGGTTTCACAGTAAAAAGGTGGGACCTAGTTGCTAATCTAGTAGCTCGTGTAAATTCATACCTAGGGGGCACCAGTGATCTAAGTTCATCAGAGCAGATGCCGTGAAAGTATTTATAGACGAGGCACAGGTAAGCCACATCACGCCGGTGAGAGAGCGACAGCAGCCGAGCTGCTACGTCAGTATCGATCACATTGCAGATTCTCCATTGGATTTTGTCACGAACCCCGAGATAAATAGCCGGGGCACCCGACCAGATGTGGCAGCAGTTTTCAATACACGAGCGAATGGTAGATTTATGGGTATTTTACCTTATTTTGGCGTCAGTAAACCCAACAAGATTTTGTAAAAGTATTTTGGGATTGTATCTTAGATTGTATATTTAAAACATTCTACCGTAAAATTTAAACTTAATAACTTAAAGATCGAAGAATTTGCCGACATATGTTTATATGGACTTTTGTCCTTGCTTAGGCATGAGGAATTGGCTCTCAAAGTTAGTAAAATATTTTTGATACACCCTGTATAGTTTTAATTCATAGTTTATAGTTAGTATTTAATACAAAGAAAAAGGGGTGTAAGACAAGGATACATCATCTCGCCAGATATCTTCAAAATATACAGCGACTCGATTCTGAAAGAATTAGAAATCCTAGCGGTATTTATTATTGGCATCCACAGTCTTAATGATATAAAACATACAGATGACGCAGTGTTGATAGCAGACACAGAAAAGAATCTACAAAAACTCCTACCGAATGTAGTAAAGAAAAGCGAGAAGAAAGGACTAAATTCAATTGCAAGAAAACCAATTGCATGGTTGTTAGCAAAAGGGACAGGTCAACATGCAAATTACAGGTTGGAGACATCGAAATCAAGCAGGTGCAACAAGTTACATATTTGGGATGCTTATTAACAGAGGACGGACAAAGCAACACGGAATTGTGAAGGCGTGTTGGGATAGCGAAAGATGTCTTGTAAAAACTGAACCAAGTATTAAAAAAACAGAAAAATTCATTAGAAACAATGAAAGAAGTACTTAACTGTTATATAATATCAGTACTCCTATATGGCAGTCAATGTTGGACAATCTCCTTACAGATGAAGAAAAACTTGAAGCAATAGAAATGTGTTTTTACAGACGGATGCTGAGGATACCATGAACCGAACCTGTGAGCAACGACAAAGTTCTAGATATAATGAGAACAAAAAGATACTTATATTTAACATCAAGAAGAGATAGTTGAGGTTTCTGGGACATAATGAGAAAGGAAGGCTGGGAAATTTGATACCCATAAAACAGATTGAAAGTAAGAGAGACAGAGGAAAGGAACGTTCATCCTACCTGGCGAACATGAGCTAATGGATGGTAGAGCAGTGTATGGGAGAAATAGCAACACGATAAAAGCTACTAAGAATTATAACGGACAGGAAACTGTGGAGAACCTCGATCGCCATCGCTCTGAAGGGACACAGCACACGAAAGAAGAATATGCAAACAGCGCTCAACATCGGTGACTGAATGTAAGCCCAGTTTGGACATAAAAATGAAATATACAAATCTTGAAAGTCTTTATTTATTCAATTCTAACCAAAAGTTAACTTTGGGCAATGACACCTTAGTCCGCCTCAAAGTATTCTCTGTTGGACTAAACAGTTTCATCACGGTATGCTTTTCAGTTTTTAAAACAATCTGTAAAGTTTTTTTTTTTTTTTTGAATTTCGTTTTCATCGTGACAGCATCGATTTTTGGCTTCGTAAAATCAGAAGGCTTAGAGGGCATAATGTAGATTCTAAAGGATGCTGAAAATATTTGGTGACGTGAAAAAAAAAACACCTGTGAAATAATCTGCTCGCTATGAATGCGGCGGTCACACAATACACCAGCTCCGATGCGCGACATAGTCATCTGATATTGTGTGGCATTAAAGATTATCTAATATAAGCAGGGGAATGGATTTGTTATATTTTTATTTCAACGAACAATTTAAAAAAGTAGGCCTGTCCCGTGACTGGTAATGTCTCATGTTTTAACCATCGGTGCCAATGTGAAGTGTAATGTAATATTACAATCTCATTCTCTTTCTACACATGGCATTTTTTGTACTGTTTTAAGTGAAACTTGGGAAATATTTTCAACAATTCAAATGTTCACGAGTGGGTGTAACTCAGCGATTCTATCGTATACGATTTCAGGCTGACGCCTATGGCATTTTTTGTGTCGAGAACTTTAAAAAAATCAAAATATAGACCTTATTTTCCTTGTCACTTATATAATTTTGTTTACAATAAAGTTCACCTTTTACAAGGCTCGAAAGCCACCCAAAGTAGGGGGTTACTTAGGAGGCCATTTGTGCGTATAGGAGTGGAAGATAACGGTTAACCATTGTCTTGAACAGGTGAAGGATGTCGGTTTTACAGGGTAGTGATTCGTGGCTAGAAGCTGTTTGGATTGATTACCGAGGGAATGTGAGTGGTTTGTTACCATGTAAGTGGCATGGCGTGTTATTGTCGTGAAGGTCTGATTGACGGGACCAGGGAATGAGGTTTGTCCGACCACTTTCCGTGGAAGTAGCGATATAGCATCATGAGGCCTGCCACATCCTGCCTGTGAGAGAGAGTGGTTGTGCGGTTGAGAATAATCAGTCAGCCACAAGAGCCACAAGGGCTGGAGATTGAAGTATTGGCAAATTTGACAATACTACTCCATTTTTGGCCCGTAGAGGAAGAAAAGAGGAGTCAGGTATTTACTGTATTGGTGCAGTTAAACTATCATTTTATCTGTACCCCTAGCAATGGATCGTATTCACGCCGAACATGAAATACAAGCAAACAACAATTAATGAGTGTTTTAAACAGACACGTTACAGGAGGATATAAGAAACGCAATTAAAGTTAGGAAGAGTTCAAAGCTATCTTCATTATGCATCTCTGAAGTATCCACATGTCTCGTGTCTATCGGAGTAAAAAAGAACTTGTCTTGACTCTTCGCAAGTGAAAGAGGCTTCCAGATCTCGCTTAGCCTGTGAATATCATCAGAGGGCAGTAATTCAATATCTTGCAGTTTGTGATTATCGTCAAAAGGTGGTAATCTAACAAGCTGTTTTATTCGGAATGTAGTGAGTCCGATTTTCATTGGGTACTCCTATGTCTTTGTGTCATGTTAAGATTCATTTAATTACAGGTGTAGATTGATGGGTGTGCGTTGTGGTGCATATTGATAGTGGATATCGGCTCGGAACGACAAATCGGGGCGCCGAGTTCGAATTCAGGTTGAATTCCTTGCATTCACTTACGCACAAATATCCTTGGGAAAAGTACTAATCCGTCTTTTCCCTCCAGTTATGGATTAAATAATAGGACAGATTGCGTTCTATAGCCTTGGCTGGCAACCAGTTCACCGCTGAAAGCAATGGCAACCTACTGCGGGATAATCTTCTGCCCAGTCAGTCATGTCTCTTTCGCGACATGATCGACCAAAGCGTTTATCACATATGGCATTTAACTGACTGAGATAAATGCTTAGCAAGCGATTCTCTTGAATCTTCATTAATGCAGTGAATTTCTCTTATGACAAGATCAGATGTCAACCAAAATTTCTGATTACAGCTGGATTAGCAGAATTTTAGAAGACTTGTAGGTCAAGACAAATTCAAACATTAAATTATGGATATAAGTTAACACTATATTTTAATCATCGCATTATATTTAATAGAATGATCATTGCATTAGTAATTATTACCAGATTCCAATCCAATTCTTTTAGTGACGATGTTTAAGATGAAGAACCAATGTGTATTATACATTTCTTTTTCCAAATAAAACTAAGCCAAGCTCTAGTTCGAAGACTTTAGGTCAGATGGGAAGGCCTTAATAACATACTAACAAAAGAATTTTAAATCTTGTATAATAATAGCAAGTGGAAGTAATACAAAAACGATTTTCTCAGTATAATAGCGTATTCAAGTCAGGCTGCGTATTCAAGTCAGGCTGCGTAGTCAAGTCAGGCGGCAGCAAATAGGATAACAGGATTAAATAGTTTCGGTTATCGCCCGGCTCACACTCCTCTCTTATTTTTTGATATATTGTTTCATTTTTAGGATTGGGTTTCCGTTTCCTTTTAATGTTTTCTCATTCTCTTTCACTCCCAGTAGACACTTGTGTTTTAGTGGGATTATCACCTTGCTTTAGGGTGAAAATCCACGGTGTGTTTAATCTGGAGACCTTATACTAGACTGCGCAGGGTTAGGCTATTCGGTTCCGAGTATGTCGGCCCTTTAGAATCGGATTTAATCTTTGTTTCAGACGCCTACTCAGACACATTTTGTGTTTCTTCAACATCCACGGAACAATTATACCTAGCAGACCTTAGTTACAGTTTCTAGTAGAAAGCACAAACTCTAAAGCTATCAGCAGATTTATAAGGTCAGTATGTTCCAATGACTATTGACATCGTGTTAGCACAACCATCGACCACTTCTGAATTGTTTCCTCTACAAATTTTTACTTAAAGGACTTAAGTCAACCTGTTATATGGATTTAAGGCGCTTCTCAACGTTTCTCTAGGCTATTATCAAGGTCACCTCCTTGACACATCGTCGACCATGGTGAGATTCGAATCTGGGTCTCATCGTCAGAACTCTAATATTCAAACCACATGGTTACGTATGGAATACACAACTACTACTATGGTTAGCGTGGTCTTCACGTGTGCTCACAACTTGTGACTTTGTTACGTTAGTATCTATGAATACGTAATTAGTACAAATACTAACAAGATTTTCGAGCACAGTTATTCATTCGATTAGCGAATTCAGTCCTCAACTACAATTAGTAAGTAACTATACTTAGTAAATAACTATGATTCTCCTGGATTAACTTTTATATACATATATATATATATATATATATATATATATATATATATATATATTAAAAAAAGAACTGCTTATATATACATGGTGGTCCAAAGTAGGTTGGGAGTAAATGATAACATTTATATACATTTATACAAGATGGTACAAAAGTAGCTGCAATCTCAAAATAAATGTTATTATTTACTGTCCACCTACTTTTGAACCACCTTCACCCTACTTTTGGACCACCTTCATCCTACTTTTGAACCACCTTCACCCTACTTTTGGACCACCTTCACCCTACTTTTGGACCACCTTCACCCTACTTTTGAACCACCTTCACCCTACTTTTGGACCACCTTCACCCTACTTTTGGACCACCTTCACCCTACTTTTGAACCACCTTCACCCTACTTTTGGACCACCTTCACCCTACTTTTGGACCACCTTCACCCAACTTTTGGACCACCTTCACCCTACTTTTGGACCACCTTCACCCTACTTTTGAACCACCTTCACCCTACTTTTGGACCACCTTCACCCTACTTTTGGACCACCTTCACCCTACTTTTGAACCACCTTCACCCTACTTTTGGACCACCTTCACCCTACTTTTGAACCACCTTCACCCTACTTTTGAACCACCTTCACCCTACTTTTGGACCACCTTCACCCTACTTTTGGACCACTCTGCATATATAATTATATAATATAACCGATACACAAAGCTATGCCACCTACTGTGCACCTATCTTTGTCCCAGTCTGCATATATAAAATTCAAACTTCTCAAGACCGATTTTCTGAAATGATTGAACGCATATTACCTTTAATTTGGTTCCAAATATTGCTGCAGCTCTCAGATTCCCAGATCATATTCCTTCCATTGTGATCTTTGGTCTTTTTAGTTCCTCTCCTCATTTTCTTCTAGTAGATTATTTTAACCATTATACACATGACTTTTATATTCCTACTTAAAAAAAAGAATATTAGGGGAAGGAAAAATGCTTTTGATAAAAACTGTTATATAATAATTTGATTAAAATATTCTTGTAGCTCTTCTTTGTGAACTTTACTTTCTCCAGTTTCTCACCTCAGTTTTAATTATTTTTTAGTATCTTTTAAAAGTATAATGGTTAAAATATGCTAATTTTAACCATTAGACTTTTTAGACTTTTAAATTCCTACTTTAAGAAATAAAATCAACCCCAAGCTTCTGATGAAATATGAATTATAATAATACCATTAAACTACCATACGAACGCTGGCGTCCCTCAAGGTTCTATCCTAGGTCCCACGCTCTTTCTGATCTATATTAATGATCTCCCCAACACCATTAGATCCCAAGTTGGCATGTATGCCGAAAACACAACAATCTATTCTCGCATCGATCAAAAACCAGGTGTGGACGACAAGGTGAACCTCGCTGCAAAGGGACCTCCAATCCGTAGTGGCCTGGGGTAGGAAATGGCTGGTACTGATTTATTTGTCAAAAAGTACAAATTCTGGCACAAGGCCAAACAATGGGGAGGGGGTACAAAAACTTGGGTTGGTCTTCCGTAACTATCTTATACCTAGCTAATCCGATTCACGACCCATACATACGTTACAATTTTCTCATTCACCATAAAAATTTGTCCATCAACACTCATACCTATCAAGCACCAAAATACCGCAAAATCATACCGGGGACCTAAAAACACCCCAAATGTACATAAAAATTTCTGATTTTTACAATATATACAATATCTTACAAAAATAATTTAAAACTTTATTCATGAAATGACATGATGGGGAGGGGGAATGAAGAAACAAAAAATCCCCAAAACAAAAAACAATTTCAAATGAATATATATACACAATGTTAGTAAGACCCAAACACACCCACATAATTAAAGAGGCCACTGTATTCTGCCTTAAAAGGAACAAAATCAAGCAGCTCTCTTTCTAAGGGGAATGGAGAAGCAGGGAACAAAATAAATTGGACTGGAGAATATATAAGGCTGACCCAGCCGAGAATAAAAACGGGACAAAATAACAATGGACAATGGGAATCTCGAACTGGATCATAACAAAAGTAATGGAGCCGGGAACAGGCCAGGACAAACACATTCACTCACATTAACTAGGCACAAAAAGAACTTCTACCTTAACCACGGGAGGGGTTCCAGAGGAATCCACCCCGATGCAACTAGCAGATCTAAAAGAGAAAATCAAGGCTAGCCCCGGTCACGCGAACCAGGCTCGCCGCATATACCCACCTTTCGCTGAACTCTGTCGGGTGCAGCCGTTTTCGTTCAGTTCTAATCTTAATTTTGAGCTGGTGCTCAAAATATCGGATTAGATCCTGATCCGAAAGACGACCGCCCCGCAAGACTTCCTCCAGACGCGTCATCCAAATCACCATTCTAGCCGTGGCCAGTAGCGACAGAAACACCATCCGCTTCACTCCAGAGTACGGGGGCGACACATTGTCCACAGCGTATGCGCGATCAATGAGCACAAGCTCCCGCGGCGCGATACGAGCAGTCAACTCGCCAACACGCGCCCACAACGGGCGAACGCGCGAACAATGGAAGAAGGCGTGCGCAGACGTCTCCTTAATTCCAAGGACGCAACGTTCACAATCTGGCAAATCCGCCAGGCCCATTGCGAACCGCTTGTCGTTGAGAGACAAACCATTCCGAGCCAATCGCCAGGTCAGAGAAAACTCAGAGTTGTTGAGCCAATCCGCACCTGGCGCCCAAGACCAATGAGAGCGATACTCCTCCCTCGACATGCCAAGCTTACTCCACAGTTCATCCTTCACGGCGCCCTCCACTAATCCCCGATAGAAGATTCTCCTAGGCCGTGAAAGGTCACTGGACCATGGAATGGCCCGAAGGGCCGTCAGACATTCGAGTAGGAATTTCGGCCGCCCCCAAGGCCTATTGCTAGTCCTTAGGAGCGGGGGAGTGATAGTGAGGCTAGGGAACATGTCCCTCACTACCCCCGCAAGCAACCGATCTTCCTCCAACGCGCGCCTGAGGAATGCCAACCTCGAAGCGAGCACGTGGCTCCTCAAGTGTGGCATCCCCAGACCCCCTTGACACGGACGGAGGCAACAGACTCCTTTGTCGACCATGTGTTTGCGTCCTCTCCAAAGACAGGAGAATAGCAAACGCTCGAGCGCCTTCTCATGATCGTCACAAAGGGGAAGTACAGACAGCCGGTAAAGGATTCTGGGAAAGAGGTATGTATTACACACCTCCGCCAGACCCTTCACGGAGAGACTCCGTCGACGCCAAATCTCGACCGACGCGCCGACCTTTGCCTGTACTTCTGACCAGTTTTTCTCCAACTGTAAGTCCGGACCGAACCAAACTCCGAGGAGCTTGACCGGCCCGTCCGTCCAGTCGAAGGGCCCCGGGAGGGAAACACCCTTCCAGGCACCTAACCGCAAGCCGGACGACTTGTCGCGGTTAATTCTGGCCCCTGTTACCTGTTCGTACCGTTCAAGCGCCTTCTGTACCGCCCTTATGTCCCTGCGGGAGGACACAAAGGTCGTTACGTCATCGGCGTACGCGGAAACCCTGGCTCGAGCTCCACCAGGGACAGCAATTCCACGCAGGACCGGACTGCACGTCTCGTCCCTTAGCCGGCGAAGGAGGGGCTCCAACGCCAGGACGTAAAGGAGAGGCGACAGTGGACAACCCTGTCGGACCGACCTAGACAGCGCGAAAGCGCTCGACAGCTTCCCGTTCACCTGTACCACAGCCTTGGGGGAGCGATACAGAAGGCTAATCCAGCGGCTGAAGTCGGGTTTGAATCCGGCGGCCTGCAGGACAGCAGCCAGGTAGCCATGGTCAATCCTATCAAATGCCTTGGACTGATCCAAATTGATCAGCGCGGCCTCTTCGTCGTCTTCTACACCCTCTACGATCGTGCGGATCAAGTGCAGGTTGCTCTGAATTGTTCGTCCCTTCACAGAACAAGTCTGATCCGGTTCCAACAGAGACTCGGCAACTAGCTGCAAGCGATTCGTCAGGATCTTGGCCAAAATCTTTAACTCTGTGTTTAGCAGAGTTATGGGCCTGTAATCATCTAATCCCCGCCCAACCTTCTTGCCTTTTCCCAACAGCGTGATCACGCCCCTGGTGATCCGACCGGGGATGGACCCCTGCCGAAACCAGTGGTTGAACACGACAGTCAAGAGCGGGACAAAAAGGTGCGACATCCTCAAGTACAATTCATAGGGCAAACCATCCAAACCTGGCGACTTGCCACTGCCGGTCTTCTTCAAAGCCGCGTAGACTTCGTCCTCCGTAATCTCCCCTTCGCAGCTAGCCGCTTCAGCCGGCAAAAGCCGGGGAAAGTCAGCCAAATAGCTGCGAAACTCCTCGTCACGGAGACCAGGCTCCTTGGTAAACCGGTGTTCGAAATGCTGCCGGAACGCCTCGCACATGTCGTCGGTGGACCTAAGGAGATGTCCCTCCGGGTCGCGCACCTCTCGAATGTACCGATCGCCGGCCCGACGAATTTCTTCCTTGCGCAGTTCTGCGCCCATGTTCACAGCTTCGGAAGACATCTTGCTTAACTTAGCTCTAATTACCTGGCCCATATAGCGCTCGCTAGTCGTGCGCCTCAGGGCCTCCCTGGCTAAGGCTATCTCTAGGGGATCCCCACCAGCCTCCGCCCGGGCGAAATTAGCACTAAGTGTCTTTGCCTCCGCAGCCTTATCTAGTTTGAGCCGCTGGCTATATTTGGTGGCGAAAGACCTAATGGAGTCCTTAAGGTTAACCCACCACTTATTCCCAATGACTCGCCCAATTAACGCCCGCTGAACTAGTTTTGTCAGCTGGTCACGAAAGTCCCGCCTGTCCAGTAAGGACTGATTGAACTTCCAATAACCAGCCAACCTAGGCCTAAAGTCTAACACCACACGGGCACAAACGAGTTTGTGGTCCGTGTAGCCTAGCCAGTGGAACGTTGGACATTCTAAGAAGTCTATGTCGGCCACTCTCACTAACATCCTATCCAGGTACGCAGATACCCGGGTAGAAGGCCAATTAAGCGCCCACGTCCACATACTCCCATCCGGATGATCGACCCGGTATCTATCGACGAGACCAAATTCGTCGATCAGATCAACCAGGCTACGATCATCATTCCTCCCGCTAGCGCCCCTCCCTCTATCCCATTTGGGGGTTAGGATGGCATTCCAGTCCCCAACTAAGATTAGCCGTGTTGAATGCACCATAAAGGGCTCCAACAGCCGAAAGAAAGAGACACGCTCACCTTGCTTATTGGGCGCATAAACCACAATCAGCCGGAACAATTTGCTTTTCACTGCAATATCGGCCACGATCAGCCGGCCCTCGGCACCGACATGGACAAGGTCAACCTTCGCGTCCAGGGTACGCTTGACCAGCAAAGAAACACCTCTGGCTTGCCGGCTCCCATATGCTGAATAGACGACAAAGTCGTTAGACAGCACACAAGAGTCGACTTCGCAAACAAAGTGAGTCTCTTGGATCGCGGCCACATCCACGCCGAAGGACAAGAGGTCACGAAGCAGGCGAGCCGCCTTACCCCGATCCCTCAGGCCCTTCGCATTCAAGCTGGCTATCTTAATAGACATCTTTTAGTTCTGAAAAAGAAAAACAAAGAACATGCAACAAAGGCACTAGTCACATACGGGGAAAAAATCTCTGGTGGATGGGACCCCGACGGACTGTCCTAGGGACCCTGTACCTATATCGGACGTAATCCGTCCGTCTAGGACAATACCGCCGACGTCCGTGGGGTAGGTTAGCTTTACCACCCTATATAAGCAGGGGTGGAGGATAACCGGGAACCTCCCCGAACAATTTTTGCCCATTTTTTTGAGCTCAGGTGTATGCATTGTTGCCATCCTCAATTTAGGGTATTGCTTCTTGGCGTCTTCTATATGGTCCCAGACCCTCAGGTTACCCCCGGTATTTCTTACGAGGGTAATGACTCCTGGGGCCTGGGGAAAGTTTGTTGGGTCTTCCGTGGACATTTCTTTTACTGTAGTCAGTTTGAGGAGTGGCTTCAGCAGTTTTCGCCTCTGCGAAGACCACTCCTCCACAATGTCCTCATCTACTTTACACAAAGCGTCGCCTTGGGGGAGGGCTTTCTTCTTTTTTGCCCGTGAGGGAGTGGGAATAGGAGAAGGGGAGGGAGTGGGTGTTGCAGAAGTCTGTTTTTTCAAGGGGATCAAATTGAAGGTTGGGGACTGGGAAGCTTTGCGCGGGGAAGATGGTAGGCTTCTTGCCTTGTCGGCATATGTGTGTCTGACCGGGGAAACCGGCAATGATGCGCACTTGTTCCCATGATTGCTTCTTTCGGAGCTCCTGCCCCTTCTTCTGCTTTTTAGCTTGTCCTGCTGCTCCTCTTCTTCCTCTCTCCCGCGCTTCAAAGACGACGCTCTCCCTACCTCCATCGGTTCGTCCTTTTTGGGGGAGGAAACCCTTTCCCTCTCCTGTTTGGCGGGCGTATTTTTTGAGGTAGTCTCCTTTTGTTTTGGGGGTGATTTGACAGGCGGTGGCACCTTTGCCGGCACCTTAGCCGGAGACGGCGTTTTCGCCTTTTTCCTCGCCACCACCTGCCAATCGCCCTCCTTGCTGGCTGCTGGTACTGGTGTAGGAGAGGCTGTCTTCATTGCTTCCTTAGCTGGCTGCTGCTGCTTGGCTGGTTGGGCCTTTGGGGGGGGATTCTTAGATGGACAGATCTTTGCGACATGCTCCGCCGCCCCACAGACCCAACAGCAAGGCTTTCTGCCTTCTACGATTATAAAAATCGAACGACCCCTGCAGGTGAGGATGTTGGGAATTTTGGCGATATTCTCCTTATTCAGGGTCACCTGCAGGGTCATGTCGCCCGTGAGAAAACCGGCCTTGGACCGCAGCGAGGAGACTTCGGCCACTCTTCCATATTGCACGAAGAAGGCGCCAACATGATCCTCGGCAATGTCCATGGGGACGCCATGCAGGGTGACCTTAACTTTTCTAGTACCCATGTACTCCGTATTGATCAGGAGAGTTTTGGTCTCCAAGACCACACCAATTAGGTTTCTAGCTTCTTGTACGGAGCCAAGCAGGACGTCCCACATGGCATTGCCTCTCCTCGCCACGGCCAACGCTCTAATTTTTAGGGCTTGTAGCCCCTCCTCGAGTGTATCCCGAGGGACGCCGACCAACTTCTTTGTCTTCGGGTCCTTAGTGTACAAGGTGATGACTCTCGCCTCTATTTGAGCCAAATGCTCCGGCACCGAGACGAGCTCTGTTCCTTTGATGTACTCTGCATAGTCCTTAGCAATCTTCTCGTAATAATCCTCCCCTTTTAGCGACATTTTTTTGCCTCCCTTCCACCCAGAGGTCGAAGGTAAGGGGGATGCTGGAGCTGCTGCTGGTATCACTGCTGGTACTGTAGAAGGGGGATTATCCCGAGGCGGTAAAGCCCAATCCCCCTCCTTTCCTCCCACCGACGCCGTGGTGGGGGGAACGCTTTCCATCGGCCCATCTGTGGCCATTGCCACAAAGTGGCCGAACACCGGACAACTGTTTTTCCGGTGTTTCGCGCGAGAAACGCTACTTTACCGTGGCCCGAGCTATAAACTCGGGCTGGAAAACCAGATTGTCAAGAAACAAGGAACTAACAAATATCACTGCGGAACAAATGTCAAACCTTGCTCTTATTACCATTCACTACACAACAAAAAGCCGGGTAGGGAAAGGCTGGTACTGATTTATTTATGCGAAATTACATAAATTCTGGCACAAGGCCAAACAATGGGGAGGGGGAACAAAAACTTGGGTTGGTCTTCCGTAACTATCTTATACCTAGCTAATCCGATTCACGACCCATACATACGTTACAATTTTCTCATTCACCATAAAAATTTGTCCATCAACACTCATACCTATCAAGCACCAAAATACCGCAGTAACATACCAGGGACCTAAAAACGCCCCAAATGTACATAAAAATTTGTTTATTTACAATATATACAATATCTTACAAAAATAATTTAAAACTTTATTCATGAAATGACATGATGGGGAGGGGGAATGAAGAAACAAAAAATCCCCAAAACAAAAAACAATTTCAAATGAATATATAAACACAATGTTAGTAAGACCCAAACACACCCACATAATTAAAGAGGCCACTGTATTCTGCCTTAAAAGGAACAAAATCAAGCAGCTCTCTTTCTAAGGGGAATGGAGAAGCAGGGAACAAAATAAATTGGACTGGAGAATATATAAGGCTGACCCAGCCGAGAATAAAAACGGGACAAAATAACAATGGACAATGGGAATCTCGAACTGGATCATAACAAAAGTAATGGAGCCGGGAACAGGCCAGGACAAACACATTCACTCACATTAACTAGGCACAAAAAGAACTTCTACCTTAACCACGGGAGGGGTTCCAAAGGAATCCACCCCGATGCAACTAGCAGATCTAAAAGAGAAAATCAAGGCTAGCCCCGGTCACGCGAACCAGGCTCGCCGCATATACCCACCTTTCGCTGAACTCTGTCGGGTGCAGCCGTTTTCGTTCAGTTCTAATCTTAATTTTGAGCTGGTGCTCAAAATATCGGATTAGATCCTGATCCGAAAGACGACCGCCCCGCAAGACTTCCTCCAGACGCGTCATCCAAATCACCATTCTAGCCGTGGCCAGTAGCGACAGAAACACCATCCGCTTCACTCCAGAGTACGGGGGCGACACATTGTCCACAGCGTATGCGCGATCAATGAGCACAAGCTCCCGCGGCGCGATACGAGCAGTCAACTCGCCAACACGCGCCCACAACGGGCGAACGCGCGAACAATGGAAGAAGGCGTGCGCAGACGTCTCCTTAATTCCAAGGACGCAACGTTCACAATCTGGCAAATCCGCCAGGCCCATTGCGAAACGCTTGTCGTTGAGAGACAAACCATTCCGAGCCAATCGCCAGGTCAGAGAAAACTCAGAGTTGTTGAGCCAATCCGCACCTGGCGCCCAAGACCAATGAGAGCGATACTCCTCTCTCGACATGCCGAGCTTACTCCACAGTTCATCCTTCACGGCGCCCTCCACTAATCCCCGATAGAAGATTCTCCTAGGCCGTGAAAGGTCACTGGACCATGGAATGGCCCGAAGGGCCGTCAGACATTCGAGCAGGAATTTCGGCCGCCCCCAAGGCCTATTGCTAGTCCTTAGGAGCGGGGGAGTGATAGTGAGGCTAGGGAACATGTCCCTCACTACCCCCGCAAGCAACCGATCTTCCTCCAACGCGCGCCTGAGGAATGCCAACCTCGAAGCGAGCACGTGGCTCCTCAAGTGTGGCATCCCCAGACCCCCTTGACACGGACGGAGGCAACAGACTCCTTTGTCGACCATGTGTTTGCGTCCTCTCCAAAGACAGGAGAATAGCAAACGCTCGAGCGCCTTCTCATGATCGTCACAAAGGGGAAGTACAGACAGCCGGTAAAGGATTCTGGGAAAGAGGTATGTATTACACACCTCCGCCAGACCCTTCACGGAGAGACTCCGTCGACGCCAAATCTCGACCGACGCGCCGACCTTTGCCTGTACTTCTGACCAGTTTTTCTCCAACTGTAAGTCCGGACCGAACCAAACTCCGAGGAGCTTGACCGGCCCGTCCGTCCAGTCGAAGGGCCCCGGGAGGGAAACACCCTTCCAGGCACCTAACCGCAAGCCGGACGACTTGTCGCGGTTAATTCTGGCCCCTGTTACCTGTTCGTACCGTTCAAGCGCCTTCTGTACCGCCCTTATGTCCCTGCGGGAGGACACAAAGGTCGTTACGTCATCGGCGTACGCGGAAACCCTGGCTCGAGCTCCACCAGGGACAGCAATTCCACGCAGGACCGGACTGCACGTCTCGTCCCTTAGCCGGCGAAGGAGGGGCTCCAACGCCAGGACGTAAAGGAGAGGCGACAGTGGACAACCCTGTCGGACCGACCTAGACAGCGCGAAAGCGCTCGACAGCTTCCCGTTCACCTGTACCACAGCCTTGGGGGAGCGATACAGAAGGCTAATCCAGCGGCTGAAGTCGGGTTTGAATCCGGCGGCCTGCAGGACAGCAGCCAGGTAGCCATGGTCAATCCTATCAAATGCCTTGGACTGATCCAAATTGATCAGCGCGGCCTCTTCGTCGTCTTCTACACCCTCTACGATCGTGCGAATCAAGTGCAGGTTGCTCTGAATTGTTCGTCCCTTCACAGAACAAGTCTGATCCGGTTCCAACAGAGACTCGGCAACTAGCTGCAAGCGATTCGTCAGGATCTTGGCCAAAATCTTTAACTCTGTGTTTAGCAGAGTTATGGGCCTGTAATCATCTAATCCCCGCCCAACCTTCTTGCCTTTTCCCAACAGCGTGATCACGCCCCTGGTGATCCGACCGGGGATGGACCCCTGCCGAAACCAGTGGTTGAACACGACAGTCAAGAGCGGGACAAAAAGGTGCGACATCCTCAAGTACAATTCATAGGGCAAACCATCCAAACCTGGCGACTTGCCACTGCCAGTCTTCTTCAAAGCCGCGTAGACTTCGTCCTCCGTAATCTCCCCTTCGCAGCTAGCCGCTTCAGCCGGCAAAAGCCGGGGAAAGTCAGCCAAATAGCTGCGAAACTCCTCGTCACGGAGACCAGGCTCCTTGGTAAACCGGTGTTCGAAATGCTGCCGGAACGCCTCGCACATGTCGTCGGTGGACCGAAGGAGATGCCCCTCCGGGTCGCGCACCTCTCGAATGTACCGATCGCCGGCCCGACGAATTTCTTCCTTGCGCAGTTCTGCGCCCATGTTCACAGCTTCGAAAGACATCTTGCTTAACTTAGCCCTAATTACCTGGCCCATATAGCGCTCGCTAGTCGTGCGCCTCAGGGCCTCCCTGGCTAAGGCTATCTCTAGGGGATCCCCACCAGCCTCCGCCCGGGCGAAATTAGCACTAAGTGTCTTTGCCTCCGCAGCCTTATCTAGTTTGAGCCGCTGGCTATATTTGGTGGCGAAAGACCTAATGGAGTCCTTAAGGTTAACCCACCACTTATTCCCAATGACTCGCCCAATTAACGCCCGCTGAACTAGTTTTGTCAGCTGGTCACGAAAGTCCCGCCTGTCCAGTAAGGACTGATTGAACTTCCAATAACCAGCCAACCTAGGCCTAAAGTCTAACACCACACGGGCACAAACGAGTTTGTGGTCCGTGTAGCCTAGCCAGTGGAACGTTGGACATTCTAAGAAGTCTATGTCGGCCACTCTCACTAACATCCTATCCAGGTACGCAGATACCCGGGTAGAAGGCCAATTAAGCGCCCACGTCCACATACTCCCATCCGGATGATCGACCCGGTATCTATCGACGAGACCAAATTCGTCGATCAGATCAACCAGGCTACGATCATCATTCCTCCCGCTAGCGCCCCTCCCTCTATCCCATTTGGGGGTTAGGATGGCATTCCAGTCCCCAACTAAGATTAGCCGTGTTGAATGCACCATAAAGGGCTCCAACAGCCGAAAGAAAGAGACACGCTCACCTTGCTTATTGGGCGCATAAACCACAATCAGCCGGAACAATTTGCTTTTCACTGCAATATCGGCCACGATCAGCCGGCCCTCGGCACCGACATGGACAAGGTCAACCTTCGCGTCCAGGGTACGCTTGACCAGCAAAGAAACACCTCTGGCTTGCCGGCTCCCATATGCTGAATAGACGACAAAGTCGTTAGACAGCACACACGAGTCGACTTCGCAAACAAAGTGAGTCTCTTGGATCGCGGCCACATCCACGCCGAAGGACAAGAGGTCACGAAGCAGGCGAGCCGCCTTA